>WAAB01011815.1:19009-150766 GCA_013389865.1 Piaya cayana | reverse complement strand
AATTTTAGTTTATAAAATTTTGCTCCCCTGTCTTGTTTGTATTTTGCGTGCTAAGAAAAATATTACTTTTCCTGATGACTAAACTGTTTTCCATGTTAGATAATGTAAGAATCTCATATCATCCATGTTTTATCGTATGGGAACTCATTTGACTTTAAACAGCAGTATTCAGCTGTTTAAAATTATGCACCTGCCAAAGTGTTCTGCTGAATCAGGCTAAGTTAGAAGAAACATAAGCTTTAAATATACCTTTCAGTTTAATAAAAAAAATGTAAGTGCAGAAAAGAAACACTTTGATATGATTGATTGATTCCCCATTAAAAGAAGCAGACTGAAAATACTCACAGCCTTGTTTCATACCACCCATCAGGGCTGATTGCAAGGTTAAATTATGAAGCTCTTTCTATGATTACTAAATGAATTGGTCATTTTCCCATTCATTCTAATGAGAATAGAAACTACTTTTAGAGAATGAGAAGATCCTCCACCTGTGTGTTCATCACAGTGAATGTATAGCAAAGAAGATATTGAAACCCCCTGAAATCATATTGAAACAAAGAATTCTAAGCTGAGCAGTTAAAGGTTGCTTCTTCTTTGCTAACCTAAGCTGTTACTCAGAGGATCTGTTCGCACTACCTGCTTTATTCTCATCAGTGTTCTGTAAAGCCTGTCATACTAGATGATATGAAAAAAAATGAATAGATTGAAAAAGGCTTTCTCTATCTCTAATTGTCATAAGCATGTTATAAAACTGAAGGCTAATCTTGATTTTAGTCTAGAGCTAGGGTGAATATTAAGCCTATAAAACTCCCACTCAAAAAGATGAAGAGACTATAGAAAAATAAATCTTTTAATTTGTACTGAGAAATCCTTGCACTAGACCAAGATCATCACAACAGCAGGAGAAATTTCGTATTTAGGGATGAAAGGAATGGCAGGAAGTGTTAATTTTATTGAATTATTCTACTCTTCAATATTGACATCTTACATTTCCCTCAGCAGTGTGATTCTGTATTTAGGTGTGTTTTTATAAGAGCATATTGTTGTTAGTGTAGGCCTAATACTACAAGACTGTCAGTCTTACCTCAGTGCCAGGGAAAGTCATGGAACAGGTGATCCTGAGTGCTATCATGAAGAACTTGCAAGAGAACCGGGTGATCAGGCCCAGTCAACACGGGTTCACAAAAGGCAAGTCTTGCCAAACTAACCTGATCGCCTTCTATGACAAAGTGACTCGGCTGCTGGATGAGGGAAAAGCTGTGGATGTATCTTCCTGGACTTCAGTAAAGNCAGGGAAAGTCATGGAACAGGTGATCTTGAGTGCTATCATGAAGAACTTGCAAGAGAACCGGGTGATCAGGCCCAGTCAACACGGGTTCACAAAAGGCAAGTCTTGCCAAACTAACCTGATCGCCTTCTATGACAAAGTGACTCGGCTGCTGGATGAGGGAAAAGCTGTGGATGTATCTTCCTGGACTTCAGTAAAGCATTTGACACAGTTTCTCACAGCATTCTGCTTAGGAAACTGTCAGCCTCTGGTCTGGAGAGCAGAACGGTCTCCTGGCTTGAAAACTCGTCTCCTGGCAGAGACTTGTGGTAAATGGTGTTAAATCCAGCTGGAGGCCAGTGACAAGTGGGGTTCCCCAGGGCTCAGTGCTGGATCCAGCCCCATTCAATGTCTTCATCAATGACCTGGATGAAGGCATTGAGTGCACCCTTAGCAAGTTTGCAGATGACATTAAGCTGGGGGACATGTGGATCGGCTGGAGGGTAGGGAGGCTCTGCAAAGGGATCTGAACAGGCTGGACCACTGGGCAGACTCCAATGGCATGAGGTTCAACAAGGCCAAATGCCAGGTCCTGCACTTGGGGCACAACAACCCTAAGCAGAGCTACAGACTGGGAGAAGTCTGTCTAGAAAGCTGCCAGGAGGAGAAAGACCTGGGGGTGTTGGTTGACAGCCAACTGAACACGAGCCAGCAGTGTGCCCAGGTGGCCAAGAAGGCCAATGGCATCTTGGCTTGTATCAGAAATGTTGCGACCAGCAGGTCAAGGGAGGTTATTTTCCCTCTGTACTCGGCACTGGTGAGACCTCACATCGAATCCTGTGTTCAGTTCTGGATCCCTCACCACAAGAAGGATGTTGAGGCTCTGGAGTGTGTCCAGAGAAGAGCGACAAAGCTGGTGAAGGGACTGGAGAACAAGTCTTATGAAGAGCGACTGAGAGAACTGGGATTGTTTATCCTGGAGAAGAGGAGGCTGAGAGCAGACCTTATTGCTCTTTATAACTACCTGACAGGAGGTTGTGGAGAGGAGGGAGCTGGGCTCTTCTCCCAAGCATCAGGGGACAGGACAAGAAGGAAAGACCTCAAGATCCCCCAGGGAGGTTCAAGATGGACATCTAAAAAAAAAAATCACAGAAAAGTTCATTGGGCACTGGAACAGGCTGTCCAGAGAGGTGGTTGAGTCACCATTCCTGGAGGTGTTTAAAAGACAGGTGGATTTGGTGCTCAGGGATATAGTTTAGTGATGATAGGAATGGTTGGACTATACGATCCTGTGAGTCTTTTCCAACTTAGTGATACTGTGATTCTGTGCTGGGCATTGTCAAGCAGTACTAGCTGGTAAGGCCAGTAGTCCCTAAATTGTCCAAAACCTTTGCATTTCCTAGTCCTCTTACTCCCAGTGATTCATTTCACATCACCCATCTGCAATGCCTTGTCCCTTGCATTTTACTTTTCTTTGAAATAAGCTTAGATGAAAAGCAAAATGCTGAAGATCAAACCAGCAGATGTAGAAGTTACTGCACCTTACAGAATCACACTACCATTGGCACAGAAATTACAACAACCAAGCTTCTATCCATCATATACTGTAAAAGAAATTTTTAACTCTGTATGGAAAAGAGCAGATGGTTTATTGTGAGGCATTTATGGATAATGGTCATGTTGCAATTAGTGCATGGTAATTTTAGGATCAGGAGGTTTGGAAATGCCAGGTTTGGAGGTTTAGACCTCAGATCACCCTTTCTCAAGACAGCAATGTTATTCATCAGATACATTGATTGTTTCCAAACATGTGTAATGAATGCTTTTTTTATATGCCACAAAATCAGTGGTCTCTAAAATCTTTTCTTTCTTTATCTGAACTGTGATTTTTTAAAGTTTAACAAGTGATTCTATTGGTAATGCCCTTAGGAGATAATGAAAAGTGAGCACAACATGGGTGAGATCAAAAGGGCTGTCTAGAAAGATCTGAATTAGATTGAATGGCATATATTTTGCCTAGATTCCCGAGTTTGCAATGAAGAGAAATGGAAGTGCATGTATAAGAAATAATCACTTAAAATGGGAATTAATGTTACATTAACACTAACATGCAGATGATGAATATAAAGAGTATTTTAAAAAACATATAACATAGTTAACTCTATTACTGTAATACAATGCTGCCCTTTAATTTTCTAAGAGCAATTTAGAAATAAATTGTTGCACAGAATTTAATTATGAGATTTTTTTCTTTAATTCTCCCCACTTTTTTTTCCACCTTGCAGAAGACAAAAAGGATCATAGTCTCTTTTTTTCTGGGATGGATTAAAATAGTCCTTAATTTTATATTGTCTCATTCTTATGTACCTTCAGCATTTCAAGAATAAAGATAGCCAAAGAACATTAAATTTTCCTCAAATATAGACAACTTAGTGTGGCAAATGACAGAGATTTTTATCATAAAACAATAGAATATTAACAATAATAAAAACTTAGAAATTACTAAGAAAAATCAAATGTTTTAAGGATAATTAGAGCATAATTAGAAATAGAGATGCTATCAGTAACATAATAGTTGCCATTTGAGTAATGCAAATTCATAATTTCCCTCAGTGACACAATGTGGTTCTATCCTTAAAGCGTGCACACATAAAATGCTCACAGCAGTTAGTGGTTAAATTAGTAAAATAACTGTGTTTTGTTTTCCGTAACTAGTTGTCTTCTAAGTACTGATCTGATCATATAAATTAATCATGGGGAATATTTATGATAATTAGCAATAGCTGCCTGAGAGTTCATTACAGTAAATAATTTACATTTGAAATAAAATATTAACAGCATACAATCACCTTGATATCACAATAATGATAGACATTATGGAAGAAAATAAGAAAATTTATTAAAGGAAAAAATATTTGAAAATAATTTTGGAAAATGAGAAAAGAGTAATATATTCCTCTTTCAGTGTTTTTGCTCAGTTGTGATCTACTAGACACCATAATTGTATTTTTTAACTAGTTTTCTTTAACTGAAAACAATACTCTTTACAAATACGATATTTTTTAAATGATACTTTGAACATCAATACATTGCTGCTCACTGCTCTATTCATCTCTTGCCATAGCACACTGGTTATATTTGATTATAACATGAAGGATTGGAAAATTTATTTATTTTTTTAGTGTTCAAGGATTCAGGAAAAAAACATGAAAGCACAAAAGAGATAAGGCTAATCCCTTATTTTTTCTTTCAAAGTGCTACTTGACCACTTACAAACATGGTAGGTAGATTCTTGACTGCAGACAGAAGGTATTTATTTTCTTTTCTTTATGTTTTTGTAAATAACCCATTTTCAGTCAATAAATTTGGCTTGAAATATAATAAATATTTTTATTATATTTCCTCCCTAATATAAGCCATAGGTAATCATATCTGCTCACTTTTTAGAAAATGCTCAAGTATCACTAATAAAATATACCCATCAGTGCAATGGATGTTGAGATGACTTATTTATTCATCATCTAGTGACTATGCAAGAATTAAGCATTCTTATTTTAAAAATATCAACCAGTTAAATCACTTAAAAAAACCCACTTTGTGTCTTAAGAGTAAATGAAAAGCCACCAGCTGAGACTTCTTCTATTTCTTAAAGCTGCACATCTATTTCACTCATATTAGGTGTTTTTTTCCAGCACCAGAGAATCCCCTCAAAGTCATGTTATTTTAAGACACCATGTGATTTGACAGCCATAGTCTTCAGTCCATTTTATCTGCAAGTGATCATGGTTTCTTTTAAATAAAAACACTACATTATCTCCATTGCTGTTATTTAGATCATATACTTCATACAGATTCAAGTCAAAACCTTGTTAAAATTACAATCAAGTAAGCTTCCCTGAAGAAGGATCTTTGCGTTACTTGAAATAGATGATCGCTGATAATTATGTTTAACATGACTGAGAAATATAATGGGGGAATTACAGTTTAGGATTTTCTGAAAAAAAGATTTCGCTACTCCAAATTCAGACGTGACAGTTCCAGTTGACTGCTTCCAATAACAAAGTTCAACTTCCTAGTCACACTAGGCTGTAATGCTGGCTAAATCAAGGCATAGACAGCTGTATTGTAAACATCTAGAAATGAGCCAAACTCACGAATTCCCTTTGTAGTCAGTGGAGTAGGAATTTTTAAGGCATGATTCACTTCTCTTTAAGAGAAATGCCTACATAAGTCAGGTGTATCTCAGTCTAGCACACTGGGTTGGTTTTTTTTTTCTCTAAATCCACAGCGTTAAATGTTTAGAAAGCCCACTCTTCTACAATTTTCCTTCACTTTCATCATCTTTCTCCTGACTGAAGAAATGATGTAGTAACCCATCAAAACTTTCTGCCATTTGGAAAAATATGTTCTACAAGTCATTTTCAGTGATCTTTATATAATATATTAAACTGACTTTACTCAAACACTTTACTACATGTGAGATGGCATATTGCATTGGCTGGCTGGGCATGAAGAGCATGATTTCCTGTTCCCACATAGACCTAAACAGTTGTAAGGAGCAGAGCTGTAATTTGGGGGAAGGAATATATTTTTCAGAAAAATACGAAGTTTGAAGAAACAGCCATAAGTTAGACTTTAACAAACAGAAATTGGGCTTCTTCCAACTAAAATAATTATCTACATAGTATATAGTTCATTACAGTCATTATAGTCAGCTATATCTGACCATTATGTCTGTATCTTGAACAAATATTCCTAAAGCTATCACTTAATATTCACACAGACACAGTATGATATGCACAGTTAGTCTCTTTTACTCATCCAGAAAAGACAAAAGACAGCAGAAACTTTCTTACCATGAAAGAGGCATTGTCTCTTAGGCAAGTTTCTTGAAGAGTTCTTGGCTGTTGTCATTCCTGTCCATAAACAGGTATTGGCAACAGTGTCAAGGCTTTTAAGGCTTCAGGTCAGAGATTTCTACACATCTACATATGCTGCAAATACGCATATATATACACACACACATGCGGCTGGCAAAGGTTACCAAAAATTCTTTATTTTTTCAGTATTTATCATTGAGTTCTTAACCCAGAGCTGCATTTGCTTTTCTGAGAACATTTGTCCTTAAGTACCACTAACCTATTTGTAGAGTAATAGGCTTTTTGATGTAAGCTGAAATTTTATTCTTGGACATATATTAATAACATTGACTTGAATATAAATTTCATTATAAACGTGGACTCTCGATTTCCAAGGAAAGTGAAGTTTTAACAATGCTTCATCTTCATCAACTGTAATTGTTCTTCCAAGTATTTTATCAGAGAGTATTTCTGTGACCATGTTCTATTTTTTGTTCAGAATGTGACTCCCTGAAAAGGATGGATTCATGCTGAATTGACATCAAGAATATACAGTGTAATTCTTCCAACCCACTACACTCCAGTGCAAAAGAGCTAAATGAGAACCTGGAACAGTTGAACCTGCAGAGCTTGGCACATTTTCCCAGAATATCTAAATTCAATTCCTCTTGCCTGGGTTTTATTACCACTAGCAACATGAAAGATTAAAAAGGTCAGCTTACTAAATGTTTGTTGGGATTCATCACTTCATACTTGCTAAGCTCTTGCCATTTCACTGGATACTGTCCAGTAGGATGTGGCTATATCTTTCATCTAGGTATAAAAGCTGTAGATAGTGAAGAAATTCTTGTGAGTAATCATCTTAAGTAGTTACATCATACATAACATCTGATTATTTAATTAAAGCTGTCAGTGCTGGTGTGCTCCATATATGCACCAAACATGCATTAATTTGTCAGATTAATTAATTAAGAAAAGCAGTCAAGGAAGTCAATGCCATTTAACACATATTGTTCCTTGTGTACCAATTAAGTTACGTGCAAGAGTTGAAGTTTCTTTGTACCAAGATTGAACAATAATCATATTTCTGTTATTTCATTAATCATCAGAACCAGTCTTTCCCCATCTTCAGTTTTTTTTGGCATGTTGTCATTCTGAGTGACATCCATGTCCATCCATGGCTGATGTCTAGGAGACTGAAGCTGGATCTGTCAGTAACTACTAAGAGACAGAGAGCTAGCCACCTCCACTATCCCTTCTGCTTTCTCCTTCTTATTCTTTCTCTTGTCAGACTGAACAAATTCTGCCTTTTGTTTAATTTATTTCTTCCTTCTCTTACTTAATAGATACGAAACATAACTTGGAAATGTTTTAAGATGCTTTATTACTTTTCATCAGAAATATTTTGATCACCAAAAGGGAAACTTATTACAAGGACACTGTTAACAAGATATCTCTGGTTCAAAGTAAAACGTCACAATTACCTCAAAGCCAGTATCTTGTGGAAAAGTCCTATTTGCTTGTGCTAGAAAAAAGAAACATGGTCAAACACAAATGCAAGTCTGAATATTCCACATCACAGCCAAGCATCAACCTGGGTTTCTGACGTATTCTTGGACTCTCAGTTCACCCTTATTAACCAAAATTATAACTACTGAAGTCTTAAAAATCTTCACAGGATAAGTAAAGTATGTCTTGATCTATTCCAATGGCAATGCATCTCCTTAGATTTTTGTACCTCATTTGTCTTTAAATCTTATTCACCCTCCTATGTTAGCTACATATTGGTCAAACCCCTGGGAAATATTTAAATGCATGACTTTTGCCCTTTAGATTTTATATTTCATTGTCTTTTTTACACTGGTTTACTTAGAGACCGTTTCCTTTGGTAGCTTTTCTTTTCTTTAAAAAAATAATAATAATAAAAAAAATGCTTACTTATATACATTCCTTTCCAGAAGGTTATAACAGTAAATGTAAAACTTTCTCATAGTTTTCAGTAATTTTTTCCCAAACTAATTCCTGCTTCAATTGCATCTCAGCTTCCTCTCTTTTATTCTACATGTGTCTCTCCACTACATTTTATGGTTCCCTATCTCGTTTTTTTCCTGCCATGTGCTTCCCTGTTTACTTCAGTCTCTAAATTTTGTTTCCTTACCCCATGACTTCCCTAAGACTAACTTTCCCCATGACTTCCTATTTATAAAATATGTACTACATTAATGCTTAAGTGCTCCTACTACCACAAAACAGATAAATTCTATGTCAAAAAGCTTTCTTTTCTGTCATATTTTTCCATAATAAATATTACACCGTTTTCAGTATTAGATGATTTGCTACTTGAAGCAGCTTTCCTCTGCATTGTACATTCACTATGTGTATTGGAGTTTCATAAAAGTAAATCAGAAATCTTTCTGGTCCTATCAATGTAGCACAAACATGGGCTAATTTCATGGAGAGAACTAAGAGGCAACTTAACAACCAAATACAAAAGCATATAGAAAACCTAATTTTATTTCAAATGTGCAGTAATCCTGAGAGCTCTTATCTATAGTGCTCACTGTGAGGTTAAATGCCACTTTCAGAAGGCATAGACACAATTCCTATAAAACTAGATAAAAATGAGGACTACTTTAAAAAATCGAGGAAGTATATAATGTTTTGAAGTCTTCCTGCAGGAAACTTTGGAAACATCAAGGAAGTTCAAGACTATTTTTCATATTGCTACAAATACTTCTAAAAGGGATATTTAGACATAGTAGAAAGTAAAGAACTCTGATGTATATCACAAGTACTGTATTTTCTAACAGTAATAAGCTTTAACTTTGATCTTCAGCATACCTAAGTAATAACTTACCTAATTCAGAAACAGAAAAGCAAATCCAGGATGTCTAGGAAAGGGAAAAATATATTAAAGTAACCCTAAGAAAGACAAGATCAGATGAGAAAAAAATCTTCTTTACAAGAAAATGTGTATTGAAAATATTCAGGTAAGCTGTCCTTCTCAGAGTCTTTTTGTGAACCTGTAAGCCTCAGTGCTTTTTCCTAGCTGTATCAGTTTGTTGTAATGAAGGGTATTATCTCTCTTTTCAAACCCTGCCTGCTGGTATTATTAGACCAATGCAGCAACTTAACTAAAAATGTATTATGGAGAAATAGTTCTCTACAAGGGTAGCAAAGGTAATAATGTCTGTGTCAATGCTTGTACCTTCAACCACCTTTCAAAATGGAAAGCCTTCCCTGGCATCAAGGTTCAGATAATTCAGGCAGAAACAGGAATTATTTAGCTATAAGAAATTCTACTTAGAGTTGCAAAAGCTGATGCACATTATAAACACATTTTCCAGTCGCAAATAGAAGTTATATAATAAATTTACCAGTTGTATTTCTAGTTTCACTGTCCAAAAAGAAAGAAAACTCATTTGTATTGGACACAGTGAAATTATTTATTCTGTATAAGTTTGGAGCAAACATTTCTAGGTTGATTTATCTGAGTTTTTTTCTAAAAATCTACTTCAGTGAGATAAGAATTGACTATATTCATTAATATACTAAAATAACAGTAGGACACCTATACAATTAACTCAAAGCAGAAGTCCAAAATTTAGTCAAATTAATTCCAACCTTAGTGACAATGTCATCTTAGAAGTATCTTTAGATACATTTTTCTTTGGTGTTATAATCCATTTCTTGCAAGGAATAAGAGATGTAGAGTTCATTCACTTCCAGTGTTTAGATAGGGAAGACAGAACATCTTTTCAACAAGCAAATGTGACTTTTCTCTCAGTGAGAAATATAAGACCTGGCAGATTTCTTCAGAGAGCTATATCACCTTCAATGTTTCTGTACTGAATGTGTATTGTTTGCACTCAGCTGAAGAAAATCTGTTTTGAAAAGCAATGATGTATTTACCTACCTGCCCTAAAATGTATTTTTGTGTTATAAAAACGTTTTTATATAAATTCTTGAACTTTCATGGCTATCTGTGTTTTATATAGCCTCATTTCACAGAGGTGTTCTGAATAACCGCTAAGAAGGGCGCTGAGATACTGTAATGAAAAGTAAGACAGAGTACTAGGACAGACATTCTAATAGACATTGTAAAAAATCCCTTTCATATCTTTTTAAAAAGTGCTTTATAAATAACTCTAGAAATTGCTGAAGTGAATGCTATATATACATTACTCTGATCTCTAACTCATCTTTTTTAAATTTTTATTTGATTTTAGATTAATATATCATTTCCTTGCAACATGTAACAAATATTTTGGAATTGATGCCTGAAACAGATGAGTTTTTTGTTCAGTTTAAAAAGAAGAGTGACAGTCTGTGACCAATACTCTTTCTGAAAGTTTCAGAAGGATTTCTACTATTTAATCACAAATTGTAATTGTGTTATTATGCATAATTACTCTACACCATTACATCACATAATTGGATCAGTTCAAGTTCTAATTGCATGGTTAGAGAGTATTACTCTAAATATGTTTGGGATATAATTACACTAATTTCATAATTCTGAGACCCACAGAGTCCAAATTTTGTAGGATTAGTATTTATGTAGTTCTGTCTTATAGCATAAAAATCTTAAAATGATATTTTTATTATATAATAGATCCTAGTTGTTTTCAAGAGGATAGTATTAATCTTTATTTGAATTTTTAATGTACTAAATGTACTAATGTACATTCCACATTGGCTACTGGTCTAGAAACAAAAAATAACCAAATGCAGTGGTCAGCACACAGCAAAAAGCAGATGGGCAGAGACTTGTAGGACCAGAGCCAGGTGGTGTGCAAGTGACAGGGCCTGCTTCACAGTCTTGTGAGGGAGCTAGTTTAGAGAAACCAGTGTGGTATTACTGGGATGCTATTAATATCCTGGTACTTTAATAACACATCTGCAGGTGGATTTGCAGCAACATGGACACCATTTGGAATACTGTCAGCTTTAGAAGACAAAAAGACATTGATCAAACAGCAAACCCCTCTGACATTAACCTTATGATACTGGCATTAAAAGTGATCAGATTATGTTTTCTATTCTGGTTTTTTTTTATTCTTTTTTACTTTTAAATGACCACCTGCTTCTATTCTAACAGTAATCAGCATGTAATAGTTTTGGGTTTAAAAGCCAATATGGTACAATTTTCCCTATTTCTTCCATTTCTTCCTTTAAGCTAGTGGAACTACATTTATCTCATTTTATTATCTTCAGTTTTGCAGTTTCTCCCTGTGTCTACAGCAGGTGTTAGAAAATGCTTACTGTACATCCATGCTGAAATATTGAAAACACTGTTGAGCCAGCCTTACTTTGGAAATGCATAAATTTCCAACAGCATTAGCATTATATAAATGCGTATAATAAAACCACCATAAACATCTTCAAAGCAAATCCCAAAATGATTTCAAGTCACTGAGGTGGACTTTCATTGATATGCACATGAAAGACACTATTTGGTTGCTAACACACAATCACACAAAATCGCAGACCAGCTGGGGTCAGACCGGACCTCTGGAGACTGTCCAGAAATATCAGCCTGTTGCTTCCTGTACCGAAAGCCGACAATATATCTAAGTTTTATTCTACAGAACTGAAACTTTCTTCTTTCCTTGTGTATAATTTGATATTCTTGTCTTATTTGTGTTCTTTAGGGGGGTAGGGGGTTGGAGTTGTCATATAGCATTCTCTAGATGTATTTTGACATGAAAATTATTAGTTCAAGATTTGCTATTTCTGAGCAATAGATGATGTTTGCTATAATTTATGATCTAACCATGAAAGAATGATCATGTAAAAAGCATTTATTTTTACTCATCTCTAGAAAGTCAGTGATCCCAACCAGAGTATTTCTTTGCTCTTTACACTGGAAATTCATGATTCTCAGTTTATAAGGATTTCTTCTTAACTTGCCATTTTTTTACTTTCTTAGCATCCCTAGCAGTAACATCAAGTCCATTCTTTGTTACTACTCTGATGGGTCTAGCCCATAATCTAAAGCCATGTGGAGGGAAAAGAACCTACCTGTGCCCCCAGCTATCCCCATCCCCAACTCTCTGTGTTGGCAGACCACAAGAATATAGAATCATAGAATCATAGAATCACCAGGTTGGAAGAAACCCACAGGATCATCAAGTCCAACCATTCCTATCAAACACTAAACCATGTCCCTCAGCACCTCATCCACCCGTGCCTTTAAACACCTCCAGGGAGGGTGAATCAATCCCCTCCCTGGGCAGCCTGTTCCAATGCCCAATGGCACTTTCTGTGAAAAACTTCCTCCTGATGTCTAGCCTAAAACTCCCCTGGCAGAGCTTGAGGCCATTCCCTCTTGTCCTGTCCCCTGTCACTCCCTCCTGATCCCTCCTCCTGATCCTGAGGGCCTGATCCCTCATCTCAGTTNCAGACCCTTCCCCAGCTTCATTGCTCTTCTCTGGATTTGCCTCAGAGCCTCCACATCCTTCTTGTGCTGAGGGGCCAGAACTGAACACAGAATTCAAGGAGCGGCCTCACTAGTGCTGAGTACAGGGGGAGAAGAGCCTCCCTGGCCCTGCTGGTCACACCATTTCTGGTACAAGCCAAGATGCCATTGGCCTTCTTGACCTCCTGGGCCACTGCTGGCTCATGTTCAGTCGCTGCCAAGATTTGACTCTTATTCCTTCCCTCACTAAGAAGGAGGTGGGGAACAGGCTGAGAGAGCTGGGGTTGTTCAGCCTGGAGAAGAGGAGGCCGTGGGGAGACCTTCCATGACTGGATTGGGGGGGATCAAAATTTCTTGCTTTTTCCTGCCAGCATGAAAGTCTTTTGGCCCAATGGTGCAGAAAATTTTACCCTAGAGGGCGTGGGACCCAGCATCACTAGCTCTCATCCTTCACAATTGCCACACAGAGCATGCTGAGAAAATAAAAGTGGAGTTGCAACAGGAACTTTCCCTAATTTTATGATACTTCCGCTCCCATGTTTCATATCTTAAGTTACATGTAAATAATCAAGTTTAAAAGAGGTACTATCTTTTATTGACATAATAATAATAATTAATCACTATAGAGTTATTTTAGTCAAACTATTATAGAAATGTCTTGATACTAGTACTGTTATGTATACTAATACGCATCTGTTTCATTGTATATACGCAGTGAGAACAGTAAGGATAATAGCATTTCTGCAGGTGGAAGGGATAAGACATTTCTTGTTTCCTTCTTCTGAATTAAACAGAAAAAATCTGTTTTGAATCTGCTTTTGATTTATCTTTTATTTTCTTATAATTACTATTTCATATAACGGATTACAAATCCTAAAATAAATAAATTTCTGCATCTAAGGACCTTTATGTTTTGTATTATAATTAGAGAATAATTAGTATAGTGCTGGACTGCCTAAAGTAATAAATAGCATTTTCAGGTAATTAAATGCCAGAGCAAAGCCGAAATATTTTATGACCTTAAAAGTCAGTAGTGAGAGTATAAGCCAAAGCATTCTTCTTCTGCAACCATTTTTTTAGCAGCTAATCAGGCATGATAGAGCTCTTTGGAACTAATGAAAAAGTTCAGTTGTCCACAAAAACTTTTGTTTCTCTTTTAAAAATTCTATCTATACATTTATAAGGGAAACAAGGATTTTTTTTAGAGTTTCCTATTTAAAACTCTGTGAACTATTTTCCAGGAAAAAATATGGAAACAATTTATCTCTAGATCACAAGAGAATAATAGATCACCTGATTAAAAAAAAAATTCTTGTGTATTTTTATCTGTTATATTCCCCAAGGAGGGAGAGAGGAAAGAGGGAAGGCAAGATAGAAGAAAGGCAAAGGAAAAGGAAAAGGAAAAGGAAAAAAGGAAAAAGAAATTGGAAAGGCAAAGTGAAAGACAAGGAAAAGGAAAGAAAAAACATACTACAATCAATAGTGACTACAAATACTGGCACTAAATAGGAAACTGTGAAAACATCTTGAGACAACATATTTCTTACTGCTGTGAATTTTGATGCATCTGTAATGTACTGTATCAAATCACTTGAATAAGGAAAAGTTTACTTGCTTCTGGGAATAATATCACTGCACATTTCAACTGCCTGCAAAGATGTCACTTAAAATAAGTATAGAACCAGATAAAAGAAAAATCAAAGCTGGTAAATACTATATTGCCTGCATCATGCTCTAGATTTCATCTGTAGATGAGGTTAAAAAAGACATATGGTTTTGTACAGTAGAAGCCACATTTAGAGTTGCTAGTGTTGTTAGAAGCTGGGCTTATATTAAAAAAACACTCATGCAGGTGAAAAAATCCACTGAAATTTCTGAAGGAATTAGGTACCCAAATCACTTAAGAATCTCCTGCCTTCCAATTTTTTTCAGGTTCCCTCACAACACTCTTCTAACCTGAAAGTTAAAAATGCCTTTTAGAATGTAAGCATTACTGATAAGAAGATATAGACTCTCTTTCTTCAAAAAGATAAGCCATGTCATTTTTTTCCCTCTGCAACTATGATTCCCTGGATCTTTGCTCTCTAATATTCCAAAGTGAAGCTCACGTAACAACAGTGATATCTTTTGTAAATGTGCTTAATGAGGAATTGGTTAGTTTCTGGTAGTTTATAATTATTATTTGTTGTCTTTATTTATATTCATATTATATTTAGATCCCAAGAAAAACTGCAGTCTAATTATATTAGGTATGACACAAACTCATAGAATAAGCAAATCATTGAGAGGGCCACAGTGTGAGTAGGAAAGGAAACAGAGAACCTATGGTCTAAAAAAAATGTACAGCAGGGGTATAAATTTAAATGTCATTGTCTTTCTCCTGGCTTTTCTTTATTATCTTCTATTGTCTGTCTGATTTTAATGATCTATTTCTTAGAATTAGTGAACTCCAAATGTGTCAATAAAGCTAACCTTCCAAAGGAAGATGATACAAAAACAACAAAAGGTACAACAAAAATGTGAGGATGCATTCTGATTTTATTTAAGGATATACATCTATCATACAGTACCAGTATAATTACAAGCATTAAAAGTATTCTCTTTAATCCTCTCAAGAGTTCTTACATGGAAGGCAATAGAATCTGAAAATTATAATAAATATCTAAACTGAGCGAAAAAAAGAAAATTTCTTCTGACATGATATTCAGAGAAAATGCTCTGATAGATGGAAAGAGAGCAGTAGGTTGAGAAATAATTCTTACTCTCAGCAAAGGTGCAGCATATGGAAACCTAGATTAAAGCTTTCAGAAAGGATTTTGGCTTTACTGGATTTTTTAATAGGCTTATTTTTCAGTTTTTGTGATTTTGTTGGTCTGCCAAATATGGTGGCAATCTACCAACAATGCTAATAGTCTAGCTGTGTTCAAGATGCAAGAGTGTTCCTAATTAAGACATGCAACTGAAAGCACAAGCAGTTGAATGTAAATTGCAAAATTCAAATGATTATTTATACAAGAACAAAAATTCTCTTCCCTTGATTAAATTCCTCTTTAGAGGCTGAATTCAAAATTGACCATTTCTCTGGTATTTTGAGAACAGCAATTAGAACAATCAGATTGAATTTCTCTTATCTGAGAGAAAATCCTGAAAACTAGAATAGTTACTAGACTCTCCATGACTTGTAGGTGATACTAATAATTTTTCTAAATGTTTCAATTGATCTATTCTATTGAATGACACACAAATCCAACTTGAATGGTTTTCTTTTGCATCCTCCAGATATGGGGAGTGGGTATGACTTCAAAGCACATAGGGAATGTGAGATATAGTGTTTGATATCAGAAGGCACCATTTATAAACTCCAGTAACTAGGAACTCTCTATAGAGACTGTACCTGATGAGCAGATTTTCAGCCTGCCAACATGTTACATAAAATGCTGGTTTGATCTTTGTGTACTGAAGTTTACTTCATATGGTACTAATTACATCAAAACTTCTATGACAAAAGATAACATATCTTATCAAATATAGACAAAAACAGAAATATCACAGTTCATACTTAAACACGCTATAAGTTTGTGACAGAGATCATCTTGTTCTGGCTTCTGCTGCTGCTTAAGGCAGGTGAGAGAAAGGACTTTGGACCTGTAGCACTACCAAAAGCTGACATATGCTGGAGGACTGCTGAAACTTGTCAGCTTCTTTGATGGCATCACCCACATAAAACAGATGGAAATGCGGTTGTGAAATTCCTATACGTTGATTTCCTGTCTGTGGTATCAGCTAACTAAACAAATAAGATCTTCTAAGCCATATGGTCCTTCAACTAGCTCTTTATTTCTTACTGTAAGGGAAGGAGAAAATCAAGATTTGTTATACAATACTGAACTGAAAATCCTTTTTGAGAAGGTATTTCCTTATTATTTCCTTATACATTTTTTTTATTTTTTATTTCCTTATACTATATATATATATAAAATATAATATTATATATATATTATTTCCTTATACAATTGTTGATGACCATAAAAACAACAGTACACTGCATACTGTTTTTAACAAAGACAGCTGGGGACCGTTTATTTTTCCAATGCAGTGGCTCTGCATACTGTTTCTAGAGCTAGAGAAGAGTAATTTAGAGTCTGGCCAAGTAGGCACAGAATGTAGTCAGTTCCCATAAATTCAGAAATGGATAGGCTAGCAAA
This sequence comes from Piaya cayana, assembly GCA_013389865.1. Lineage (NCBI taxonomy): Eukaryota > Metazoa > Chordata > Aves > Cuculiformes > Coccyzidae > Piaya > Piaya cayana. The sequence goes on along the minus strand of WAAB01011815.1, from coordinate 134,014 downwards.
ATTTGGTTCAACATATTGATTCTGATACAATTTATAGAATTATAAAAAATATTGACTTAAAATACACTCTCAAGCAAGGTCTCTTTTACATACCAGCAAATATTGTGAAATTACAACTACAGGATTTACAGCCTCTTCCACAATGCTACTTTCAGCTTTTTCTTATGGCAATTTTTTGAACTATAAGTTGAAATCTTTTAGGAAAGTGTTGCTGTCAAGAAATTAAAAAATATTGATGCAATAGTTTCACACTTGTACAAAAATAATACATCCGATTTTTTTACCATTTCAAATCACAGTGGGGAGAAGATCTTCTAAAAAACCAGGTTTGTACTAACTTTGTTTTAGCTGACTGAAAGGATGTTTTTCTGCTTATATAGTTGAGAATATCTCAGCTCAAGCTGCAGAAGTCAGAATTATTTTTTTAAAAAGGCATAGTTTGCTTTTTTTCACCTCTTTCAGCTTGCTTCCTTTTGAGTGATAGTGATAAATAATACAAAAATTGTTGGGTTCTTGTTCTTGTAAAGAAGAGATTGTTAAAAAAAGGAATTAAGTTAGCTCAGAATTTAAATTTACTTGTTGTCAGGCATTGAAGCTCTTTTCCACAAGTAGTGTGATTACATCTTTCAGTGGTCAAGGAAAAGTAACCCTACAAAAATTGCACTGAGGTACCTTCTTTGTACAAGTGAACAGGCTGAGAAGTTAATTTGGTTTTGTTTAGACTGAGAAGTCAGCAGCTGTGACACGCTCTCCTGTTGTATGTCTTACCCTGTTACAACTTGCCTGTTATTAAATAGAATATCTTTTGTTAGTTTGTCTTGAAAGTGAATCCCTGGCCATGGTGTAGTGGAATCTGATATATACCTCATTGGAATTCAGGAAAACATTCTCTTTCTCCACATTTTCCTGTCTTCTGGGATGAGCACTGCTGCTGACATATCTTTTCAGGATATTCACTGTTTTTAACAAAGGAGGCAGTGTTCACTTCTCTTTTCCTGTCATTGGAGGCAAGTTTCTTAGGGTGTATTCCAAGTTCTTTCATTGTGGTTTCAGTTAATAGAAATAGTCCATAATTTTTCTGATTGTTAACACAGAAACACTCAAAGACCAACCAACAGAGATCAAAGCTACAGTGCTATGCTCTGGTGAATCACTAGAAGCCAGCAGATAGTCCCTCTTGAAAGAGCTGAGGGGTGAAGATTCAAAGCAGGATAATTGTAGTGGGAGTCAGTGGAGACTGATGACTGACCAACATCATGTCAGGTCTAGGACTGGAAAAACAGTAGCAACAGAGGTGAACTAACCAAGTGGTGCACTGTTAGAAGGAGACAGGGAAAATGAAAAGATAAAATAAGAAAGTAAAAGGGTGATCAATGGAGAGTCAAAGAAGAAAAAAAAATAAAGCATGTGGAAGCTTTCAGACAAAACATAAAGCAGAAATGGAAGTAATGTCCAGTAACCGGAAGAGACTGTAAAAATTAAACAAACTCTTTAGGACTACTTCTTCTGATGTTCCTTTTTGCCTGAACATGCTTCAAGACTGATGAGAACTTGTCAACAGAATTTGAGGACAAGAGGTTTTCGCAACTCCATACAGGGTATCAAAGAAGGNAGGTGAGAGAAAGGACTTTGGACCTGTAGCACTACCAAAAGCTGACATATGCTGGAGGACTGCTGAAACTTGTCAGCTTCTTTGATGGCATCACCCACATAAAACAGATGGAAATGCGGTTGTGAAATTCCTATACGTTGATTTCCTGTCTGTGGTATCAGCTAACTAAACAAATAAGATCTTCTAAGCCATATGGTCCTTCAACTAGCTCTTTATTTCTTACTGTAAGGAAGGAGAAAATCAAGATTTGTTATACAATACTGAACTGAAAATCCTTTTTGAGAAGGTATTTCCTTATTATTTCCTTATACATTTTTTTTATTTTTTATTTCCTTATACTATATATATATATAAAATATAATATTATATATATATTATTTCCTTATACAATTGTTGATGACCATAAAAACAACAGTACACTGCATACTGTTTTTAACAAAGACAGCTGGGGACCGTTTATTTTTCCAATGCAGTGGCTCTGCATACTGTTTCTAGAGCTAGAGAAGAGTAATTTAGAGTCTGGCCAAGTAGGCACAGAATGTAGTCAGTTCCCATAAATTCAGAAATGGATAGGCTAGCAAAATTTGGTTCAACATATTGATTCTGATACAATTTATAGAATTATAAAAAATATTGACTTAAAATACACTCTCAAGCAAGGTCTCTTTTACATACCAGCAAATATTGTGAAATTACAACTACAGGATTTACAGCCTCTTCCACAATGCTACTTTCAGCTTTTTCTTATGGCAATTTTTTGAACTATAAGTTGAAATCTTTTAGGAAAGTGTTGCTGTCAAGAAATTAAAAAATATTGATGCAATAGTTTCACACTTGTACAAAAATAATACATCCGATTTTTTTACCATTTCAAATCACAGTGGGGAGAAGATCTTCTAAAAAACCAGGTTTGTACTAACTTTGTTTTAGCTGACTGAAAGGATGTTTTTCTGCTTATATAGTTGAGAATATCTCAGCTCAAGCTGCAGAAGTCAGAATTATTTTTTTAAAAAGGCATAGTTTGCTTTTTTTCACCTCTTTCAGCTTGCTTCCTTTTGAGTGATAGTGATAAATAATACAAAAATTGTTGGGTTCTTGTTCTTGTAAAGAAGAGATTGTTAAAAAAAGGAATTAAGTTAGCTCAGAATTTAAATTTACTTGTTGTCAGGCATTGAAGCTCTTTTCCACAAGTAGTGTGATTACATCTTTCAGTGGTCAAGGAAAAGTAACCCTACAAAAATTGCACTGAGGTACCTTCTTTGTACAAGTGAACAGGCTGAGAAGTTAATTTGGTTTTGTTTAGACTGAGAAGTCAGCAGCTGTGACACGCTCTCCTGTTGTATGTCTTACCCTGTTACAACTTGCCTGTTATTAAATAGAATATCTTTTGTTAGTTTGTCTTGAAAGTGAATCCCTGGCCATGGTGTAGTGGAATCTGATATATACCTCATTGGAATTCAGGAAAACATTCTCTTTCTCCACATTTTCCTGTCTTCTGGGATGAGCACTGCTGCTGACATATCTTTTCAGGATATTCACTGTTTTTAACAAAGGAGGCAGTGTTCACTTCTCTTTTCCTGTCATTGGAGGCAAGTTTCTTAGGGTGTATTCCAAGTTCTTTCATTGTGGTTTCAGTTAATAGAAATAGTCCATAATTTTTCTGATTGTTAACACAGAAACACTCAAAGACCAACCAACAGAGATCAAAGCTACAGTGCTATGCTCTGGTGAATCACTAGAAGCCAGCAGATAGTCCCTCTTGAAAGAGCTGAGGGGTGAAGATTCAAAGCAGGATAATTGTAGTGGGAGTCAGTGGAGACTGATGACTGACCAACATCATGTCAGGTCTAGGACTGGAAAAACAGTAGCAACAGAGGTGAACTAACCAAGTGGTGCACTGTTAGAAGGAGACAGGGAAAATGAAAAGATAAAATAAGAAAGTAAAAGGGTGATCAATGGAGAGTCAAAGAAGAAAAAAAAATAAAGCATGTGGAAGCTTTCAGACAAAACATAAAGCAGAAATGGAAGTAATGTCCAGTAACCGGAAGAGACTGTAAAAATTAAACAAACTCTTTAGGACTACTTCTTCTGATGTTCCTTTTTGCCTGAACATGCTTCAAGACTGATGAGAACTTGTCAACAGAATTTGAGGGCAAGAGGTTTTCGCAACTCCATACAGGGTATCAAAGAAGGAGATGGTGTAGTGCAAATGTTAGTACCTCGTAAGGAGCTAGCCCCAGGGATATAGAAATTGAAACTTTTGGTGATCTTGACTAGGAGATAATTAAAGCACTTCAATACTGATAGAAGAATGATTTCTATTCAACAGTTGTGGATAAGTTTTAGGAGATCCCCTTTCATTATCCAGATTTTATTCTTCTATCCCCTCAATAACCAAATGCTATATCAATTACTTTAATGCCAGCATGATAATTTAGGAAATGAAAAATTTTGATTATAGACTAGTGAGAAAAAAAATATTAAAATCTTGATTATAAACTAGTGAGTAAAAAGGTATATTATCATTTCTGAAACTAGATACCTATAACTGATAAACTAATTATCCAAATAGCCTTCTAATAGTTCTAGTCATATATAGCATTATAAGTATGAATGAAAATGGCCAGCAAAACAATACACTTTGTGTCTCAGCTGTAGATCTCCTGAGTAGTGTGTTACCACAGTGTTCTAATCCAGGAGTTTGATGCATCTGCTCAAAAGTAAAAAATAAAAGAAGTTCTGCAACATGAGAGACTTTCTATTGACTAAATATACTGCATAAAGGATCAGTTTATTGCCAAGGAGAACACCAGCAGTTAACATTTCTCAAATGGTCTAACAAGTATAGATGAGGAGGTTTTGCTTGTCTAGAGATGTTTCACTGATCAAAACAACATTTCTTTAACCAGGTGCAGTTTCACAAAGTGAAATCATGAAGCCAAAACATGTGCACAGACATTTATTTTGTTGACAAGGGCTAAGAAAAGGCTGATGAGAACACATCACCTAGTATTGCCACTCTCAAGCTGTCTGGACTTTTTCCTGGACCATGATCTGAAGTATCTCAAGAGCTGTACTCCCTCCTTAAGTGAGACAAACCTCATTTAGCCTATGAATATGGTTTCCCTTGAGTAGAAGTTACATATCAGGAAGCAGGACTGCAGTTATCTGCACTAAATGTTACTATGCAATCCAGGTAGTACTACACTGTATAACCCACCCAGAAACTGGGAAATTCTCCTGGACCCCTAACACCCATAACTGAAGGAAAACCCAAGGATACAAAATTTTGTTTTTCAGTTACAATCATGTCCTTTCACTAAGTGCCCTTCAAAGGGGAAACAAGTTAGATGTCTGCGTTGCTGGTGCTTTCCTCTAGCTTTTTTTTAAAAGGTAAATGGTTGGTTGAGCCCTGAATCTGTCCTAGAATTGTCAAAAGATTAGAAATCCAGGGATATTGATGATGATGTAAAATTCTGACAAGAAATGTTGTCCGTGCATCTAAAAGGTCACCATAAAACAGAGCCTCCCTCATTTTTATCTGTCATCTCAGCTGTGATAAATTTTGTTACTCAAGTCTAGTACTTCACCAACATAGACATGTGCCACAGATGCCTAGGCTCCTATCTAGTTACTAACAGATCTACAACTGCTTGTTTCCCACTTCAGAACAAGCTCAGCTGCATTACCTGAGTGAAGCAATACTGACAAAAAAAAAAAGTGCCAAATTTGGTACTAGGAAGCAGGAGCTGGACTGACAGCTCTGATAGACAAGTAAAGACTACAGTTATTATTTAATTGCCATGGCAACTAAACGTGGCCTTTTTGCTGAAATAATATCACAGTAACACCTTACTTATTGCAAAAAAATATTAATCAGTCAACCTAGATCGCTGTTGGGGCTGCACTTGAGTGAAAACTAGACTCAGAAAAGAAAGGTTAATAAAATACACAGAACAGAAAACAAGGTTAGAGGTGATGTTTTGCCTGTGAGGCGTTTTTCAGAATGCAGAAAAAAAAAGATTAGCTAGAGAGACAAGATGAACATTAGCTCCCTGGTTTCTCCTTTCTACCAATAACCTTTTAAGAGTCTTTCCAAAGTGCACTAAAGTCCCTGCAGCCATAACGTCACCTTCAACCTTGCTATGTATCCCAGTTTTCAATATCTATTGCTATCACTTCTTTTTCTTGCAATCTTTTGAAGCAGCTGCAAATTATAATTGTTTCAAATCCTTAACAGGAATTTAGATCTCTAAGTAATCAAACAACTTTTCATGTGCTTCTTTTTCAGTTACTGGGAAAACTGGAAGTTTGTGGAATAGCAGCTGTGGTACTGACATTTCTCTCATTAGCATTTTGGTTTATGACTGTACAAACACACTCATGAAGAAACTCTATTGATTATTTCTGACCTATGTTCTTCTATTATGTCACTGTTATATTAAAATGAAGACTAATAGAATGCACCATGAGAAAAAAAATGCTCGATCATCTCAACTCAGTTCTTACTATTCTTTGCTATGCATCTCCTTATATTAATATTTAATATTTTATAAGCTATAAAATAGCTGAAGCTGAACAGATTCATTTATTCCTACCTTTTAAACGTGTTGCATGCTGAGAACTATATGGGAACAAAGAACAATTGTAAACCTCAAAGTCAGTGCACTGATACAGGAGAAATAAGAATTTGAAATCTTATTGAAGAAGAAAAAATAACTCACACTTTCAACAAATAGGCAAAGCTTATATGCCAGATTCCAGTTAAATTCCTTGAGAAAAGTTGTAGACTTTTAAGATCTAGTGGATAAATGCTCATGAAACTGAGCACCTACTCTTTTATAAATGCTTTAAGGAGGCAAAACCACTATGTCAGAATATTTCTGTTCTTTCAGTCCTACTTTTTGTTAAATGGTTCTTCCCTAGACTGTCTTAATCTCTGACTGGGATGTAAGTTTTAAGAGAAGTAACTCTAAAGAAATAAAGGAAATTAAATGATCTCATAATTTTTCTGCTGAGCCTATTTCTGCTCCAGAACCTTTCCTATAATATATGACTTTTGCTAAAAGATTCAGAGGAAGAAATTGATAGCCTGCTTATTTAAAAACTTCATAATGTTATGATTAGTGAAAGACTACTGTTAAATAAAGTGAATATTTTCTGGTTTACATTGTGATGTCTAAAACTAATAAAAGACTAGCTATTTGCTGTCTTGAAATACGACTTTCAAAACTGAATGATTACACCCACCTAATCATTCTGCAAGTGTCACTTTAAATATCTTTTGTTATAAAAAATTGTNAAAAAAAAAGCTTAGTCTTACTCTCATTTAAGGAGTATCACTTTTAGATAGCTGTAGACAAACATGATTAAAGAATGATCTATGAAAACTCTCTTCAAGTAAAATGGAGCATTTTTTTTGTTTTGAGACTTGTAAATCCATCAGATGAAGACCACCACCATCAGATGAAAAGTACACTCTATTTGACTTTTTTATAGTGTTTTATCTGTATATTTTCATACAACTGGTATAACCTCATGATGGGATATAAAGGTGGATGATGAGACTCTGCTTTGTAATCATGCCTAAGAATTCTTGGTAAAGAATTGAATGAGATTTTAGAAGTTAGGGCAAAGAAAGGAAGAGCAGGTATCAGTACTAACCTTTTTGAGGATCATTATTAGCTCAGAGAAACCAAGGATCATCTTTCTAAAACAGATACCACTATTAATACAGTTGGAAATATGAATTATTTCCAATGATAAGGTAAAACTCTGAGAGTTCAGCAATTTTTTTTAATGAACTTGTAAGTGACCCTTGCAGATTTGGCAGGGTCTGGAAGTGAACAAATTTAGTGACGTTTACATGACAGACTGCAATATAATAAATGACAGATCTCTGCCTTTGTGTTAAGTTAGTGCAGGTGGTAAAATGCCAGTGGTGAGCAACATGTACACAAATTCTGTCTGTGATTATAAATTGACTAAAGGGCCAACACTTGCATTAAATCTCAAAATCACTTCTTTATAACCTTTGACATTTCATACAGAAGCCATATCATTGTTCTAACATTTTTCCAACAGGTTGCTATACGCTCAAACCATCATTAGTCTTACAGCACATTCTAGCATGGTCCCACTGAGGTCTTGTAAAACTTCATCTACTAAACAGGAAGCACTTAGGGTTTTAAACTATACTGAAGTCTGACAGATCAACTCAAAGCATAAGCATAATTGTTTGATTTTGTTGCTACAAGCAGCTTGCAGTCTCCCCAAATAGATGTACACATTTAGGTTCTAAATAGGATTCAGGAAATTCAAGAAGTCTAAATATATCAGTAGCTATTAAATTAATTGGTGTGGATGCAAACTGTCTCAGAAGTTCCACAGAGAGTAGATTGGAAGGGACTCCCAAGGAGGGATATATGAGCTTTAATGAGTCTGATATTTCCTGGTGTCCTTAGCAAATATTCTCATTAAACAAATAATTTGCTTCAAGGGTGAGGAACCACTAAATCAATTTAAAATTCTCAAGAAATGCAATTTAGTACAATTAATTTCAATCCATATAACCAAAATATCAACCACAATATTGGAGTTTTGTAAGCACAAATATGTTGCCCATTTCCTTGTTTGAAAATTAAACATGAAGGGCAATACTCAATGTAAAGGTAAAATATTTTATTGAATTGCTGTGAACAAACCCGTCTCTTCCGCAGATGCTTCAGAAATGGTAAGCTGTTGTACATAGCAAAGTAAGGACATCTACAGGGAGTTGTTAACAATTTATTCTAATTTGTCTATGCTTAACTCTTATGCTTGCTGGAATATCCTTCTGGATTTCAATGTGGCCACACTTTATTGCCCACAGCATGTTGGAAGATTACTTTAAGGACTGAAAAAAAAACCAAAAAAACCCCAAAACCCCCAAAAAACTGTGCTCCTAATGCAGCAGAAATATGAGATCTTTATTATGTCAAGAAAACAAAGGCTGAGCCTCCACTAGGCACTTCCATTTCCTGAAGATATGTCCATTTTGGCAGCACATGCTCCTTTTTTTCTCCCTCAAGTGATCTGGATATGTTTTCAGTTGGGACAGATAATCCTTTTCTCTGAACTCTGCACTGTCTGCTCTGCTACACTTTTATAAGGGCTGAAAGCTGATGTATCTGCAAAGCCAAAGTTGTAGAGACCTTTTCTGTACCAGGGCCTCATTTTCCCTCCAGTACCTAGGTTAATGTATTGTTATGCAAGAGCCTGCCCTAAGGCCATCTCACATGTATCTCTGTCTGTGAACCAAGAGCTCTGAAACACAAGAGAACTTTCCTCTAGCATCCACAGACTGTCCTATCACTGACAGAAAAAACTTCCCCATTTGAGTATCTTTAACAATACTGAGATACTTCAGTTTGTGAACTGGTCTTTCATTTGTAAAGGATACTCTCCAGCCACAAGGAAGTAGTTTCCACCAGAGGACAAAATATGAAACTTCTTGAATTAATGCAAAATATCTGTTGAAAACAATTCTATTATGCTGCTGATCATGCCTAATTCTTTTACCAGTACCAAACATGCCTAAATAGTTTCTGCCCTAAAATTTATGTTGTTTCTTCAAAGGAAGTGGTTTTGTAAGTGCTCTTTGCATGAATGTACTCTTATTTGTTATCAGAATAATTTCCTGCTTTTGGAGAAAGCAAGCTCTTCAGAGATGAGTATACAAGATAATAATATTGCTATGAAAATATCTCTACAATAACAAAAGAGAAACTTTGCTTACTTATAAAAAAATCCTTCCTCTAAACACAGTGAAGCTTGTAAGTTTGCATTGAAATTATACAGTGCACCATATGCTAAGTAAATGCTAAGTCCTAAGTTATTACAAGAAGAAAATCTGGCCTTTGAATCAATGGCAACGTGTTTTCAATGGGAGGGTTTTACCTGCAGTGAGAAATAGGACCTGGCTCAGAGTATTGTGTTACCATTATACTCCTCATCACAATGGCCTGCTGATAGAGAGCTTGCATTGAACACACCCTTTTAGTTATGTACTACATGTATTCAGAAGACCAAAATCCTTCTTTTCAAATCATTGTTCTCATGGTTAAACAGCTGCAAAGCTGGCACGTTGAGAGCTAGCTGATTGTTCAGAGAACTGACGGGTGACTAAAAGGTCAATTTTATATGTAAGCTCACTTTACTGAGTACAAGATCACACAAGTCTTGCTTAGGGGCAAGATGTTATCTGGCCTGCCATTTAAGGTTGAAACCAAACCCAAAATAAGTAAAATAGGCACCTATCTGAGGAAAAGGTGGTATTTTGGTATCTACAACCAAAATACTGTTCCTGAAAGACCCTGTTCAGGTGTATGTAAGCATCAAGGCACCTAGTCTTCACAGTTTTTGCTTTTTGTGACCTTAAATTTCCCAAAGAGCTTAACTTCTGCACAACTGCAGAAGCACTTATGTTTTCACATGGTTGAACTTTGCACTGCAAAGTTCACAATGGAGACCAGGCTGGGTGTCAAGTGTTCCTTTACTGTGGTCCCCACAGGGTCTTCCTGACCTGGTAAGCATTATCAGGGTAGAGATTATGCACATAAACTGAATCTGAACACACCCACACCCCCACCCCCACACTGAAAAAGATGAAGTGTTTTCACAGCTTCTGGAGTCTTGGACATAATGCAACTAACCATTTGTTTAAAACAGAGGAACTTCCCAGGACATGGGAAATGAAAGCTAATTCCTTCCTCTACCAAAATGATTTCTTTCTTCTTCAGGGGTTGGTCAGAGCTAATAGACTACACAGAAAATAACTATATATGTTTGGGCCAGAAATAAACCAGAAAAGTGATCATGACACCTCTGAGAATGACACATTCTTTGTGACTTTGCTAATAAGTGGCTACTTCAACTGTGCTTTCCTTTTAAGACTCCCTGAATATTGCATTCCTTTCTACAATGTGACAAAGCAAGCTTCAACAAGTGTGTGGAATTTATCTTTCCTTCTCCAGCTGCCAATGTTACCTGGAGTTCTATGCTTATTACATTTGCCTGAGGATAAGCAATAAGGAATTGAATAACTCCTGAAAGTTGAAAAGAGCCTCAAACTCAAGCTGTGCCCTATCCAGACACCATATACAAAGCATCTACTTCAGGTTGAACACAAGTTTTCAGTGATTGTTAGCTGTAACATGATCTCTATGATAAGAGCAATCATGGTACAATATGTCAGTGTTTACCATGGGAAACACAAGAAGATATATTTTACATAGAAAGTATGAACATAGAGATTCAGTGTATTCTTGTGATTTCCATCCTCTTTAGTAATTTAGCCTCTTACAGACATGTTTCTGTGTAAAATCTACAAATACAACTTTTGATCAGTTTGCAAAACAGGACAAACAATGTCAAAGCTAGTAAACCATTGTCAGAGAGAGAAATCATTTCTCGTCAGAAAGAAGGTACAATTGAGCATGGTCAGTCTCCACATCTGCCAGCTATACCCTGTCTATCTCAGAACTACACGTTTAGTGATTTCAGTACTTTTTAGCCAAAGATTACATGATTTAGTCTTATCCCTCTGGCCCTTGTGTGGTCTTTCTATCCATTCATAAAAGTAAATGGAAGGGATTAACCAGCCTTCAACGTGAAAATTGATAAAGGCTCAATAAAGATTTACATCGTCTCTTAGTGATATGGCACACATTTGAATGCATTTTACTTGACATGCAGCTCCAATACAACAAGATTGTTAATGAACACAATAAAAGCCTAATATCAAGCCTTTGACTTCTTTCAGTAACAGCCAGAGAATGCAAAGGTAAGGCCAATATTCAACGCCTAAATCTTGGTACTATGATATGGTATATCAACTTAAGACAGTACTTCGAGATTTATTTAAGTATATGATATCAGATATAATTTGCATTTAATATTACAAGCTAGACTTTTCGCTACTCTCATGGGTCTGTGAATGTCAGATACACTCAGCATTCCAAGAACAGCATACTCAACTAAATATGAAGGCAAATGTGGGGTGGGGTGGGGTGGAGGGAAACATCAAAGGTGAAGTATGTTTTCAATCAGTCTCTGCAGATGATTCAGCTAGGAACATCAAGATTGTATAACGACCTGCAGACCAGATTCCCATGCACAGCTGTATGAAGTAAAACAAGAGCAAATGAACTGTGAAAACTATTATTGTCACTGAAAGCCTAAGTAAAGTAACATTTATTTGAACCCTTATCTGTTCCAATGCGATTTTTTTTAGAGACACAAAGCATAAGGTAATTGTGCATTAGCCTTCCTTGCACAGAAAAGAATCCAAAATTGACCTTTTTTGGATTTATAGTTAAAATTACTTTCGCATCATAGCATTAAAAAACCCCACCAAATACACTCTGTCTTCAAAGCATGGCTGGATTGTTTTCTTCTTTATTTCTTTTCTCCTTTATTGCATAATACATACATACACCAGAAATGCATGTTTATAACCTTATGTGTGTATGTACATAAACGGATGTCTTTATGTGTATATGAATACATGTGTGTATTTCTATAGATACATATACATACCTAGATGCATAGGTCTGCATATTCACACCTATGTATACTTGTACGTATACTTGTACATTTTTTACCATATTTAATGTAAGAATCATACAGTGATTTCTTAGTCAGACTGAGATATGCCTCCTCCTTTTACATGAAAAATGGCATTGTAACAAAGAATTGTTAGAACTTCTCTTTACAAATTACATGTGGTTCAACTCCATGCGGCTACTCACTGTACAAAACTCTTCGAAATCTCATTATGAAACCTGGAATAAATTAAAGCTCACTTAGTTAAGGCTTTGTCAATAGCCTGACATTCACCTTTGTGTTATTATAATGTCTCCGTGATCTTTTAGAGGATGATGTAACCATATCTGTACAAATCTTTTGTTTTGAAGTAGATGTTACAGGAAAGACTTTCAAATAAAGAACATTAAAGATAGAAAAGGCTGAGACAAAATACTTGTTTATTCAGAACAAAATCAGTAAATTCAGTCTGATATTAACTACCATTGCTTCTGTTTGTATGCCAATGTGTTTATGTCAGTAAATTTTAGTTTGCATAGCATATTAACAGGGATTGACTCATGCAAATACTTACATACAAGTGTTTGTGCCACAACAGTTCAAGAGCTTGTTTTGAGCACTGATGTTGGAAGGGGAATTTATCCAACAAGGAAATAGAAATAATGTCATGTATGAAAGAGATGATCAAATGCTTAGACACATAGAACATAATTAACGCAGTGAAAGTCTAAAAACAATAGTCAATCTTTTCAGGTTATGAACTGCTGCTTTCTACTGTGACAGAGTTAGGCTGAGTATCACACACACACACAAGGGGCCCACAGGCATATTATGAACAACTATCTGTCAAACTTTGACTGAAGCTTGTCATTTGATGAGTAATTTCAAATGCTGAGTGCACTGGAACATGTCACAGCATATTTGCATATATTTCAAAAGCAGATAAATTTACTGGATAAACCATTTTCAGGTGAAACAGATCACTCGGTGCAAGAAGACACTAAAAGAAATTGGGCAGTTTCCTCTATGCTTTCCTGCTTCTTTCCCTTCAACTTACTCTGAAGTCTAAAATCCACATGCAAAATGAAATGCAAGGAAAGGTTCATAGAATCATAGAATCATAGAACAACCAGGTTGGAAGAGACCCACCAGATCATCGAATCCAACCATTCCTATCAATCACTAAACCATGTCCCTCAGCACCTTGTCCTGTCCAACACTCAACACAACACCACTGTACCCGCTAAACCACGTCCCAAAACACCATATTTAAACATTTTCTGAACCCCTCCAGGGATGGAGACCCACCAGTACCCTGGGCAGCCCCCACCAGGACCTCACCACTCTCAGTAAAGAAGTTGTTCCCAACATCCAATCCAAACCTCCCGTGTCACAACTTGAGGGCATTTCCTCTTGTCTTCTTTTGCACTTTGCTTCAATAGCTGGTGGCACAGGAGAAATCCAAGCTACTGCCTTCCTGCAAGTCACATCTATGCGGTGGCTTCTGCTCCTGGCTCCAGCATTTCCTGTTCCTCAGACCACTCTGAAGGACTGGGACCAGCTCACAGAAGTTGCTGGACTGGGCTCCTTGGGAACATATGGCTGGCATGTGCATGGGACCCCATTTTCCACTGAAAATGGTGTGAGTTTGGCTCATGGCATGAAGCAGAAGCTCAGATTTCCTCAGTTCATCTCCTGGCTCTTCATCATGCCTGTCAAAGGCTTAGGAGAGGTGGTGAAGCTTTCCTGGGCAAAGTGATGTGTATCAAAAGACAAAAGACAACACAGGTCTATAAATAACCTCCAGGTGACATTATTCATCAATTAGGGACTGTAATTTTTAGTACCCACCAAACTGCTTGGCTGAACCAGTTACTTATGACAATGTGACTTACCTCACTTAAACCCTGGTTTAAATAGATACTAATGGAAAATTAATAACAAGGGTAGCCACATAACACACTTGGTAAGTTTAAGAGGAATACAAATTTAATTGAACAGTTTTAAAGCACATANTTTGCACTTTGCTTCAATAGCTGGTGGCACAGGAGAAATCCAAGCTACTGCCTTCCTGCAAGTCACATCTATGCGGTGGCTTCTGCTCCTGGCTCCAGCATTTCCTGTTCCTCAGACCACTCTGAAGGACTGGGACCAGCTCACAGAAGTTGCTGGACTGGGCTCCTTGGGAACATATGGCTGGCATGTGCATGGGACCCCATTTTCCACTGAAAATGGTGTGAGTTTGGCTCATGGCATGAAGCAGAAGCTCAGATTTCCTCAGTTCATCTCCTGGCTCTTCATCATGCCTGTCAAAGGCTTAGGAGAGGTGGTGAAGCTTTCCTGGGCAAAGTGATGTGTATCAAAAGACAAAAGACAACACAGGTCTATAAATAACCTCCAGGTGACATTATTCATCAATTAGGGACTGTAATTTTTAGTACCCACCAAACTGCTTGGCTGAACCAGTTACTTATGACAATGTGACTTACCTCACTTAAACCCTGGGTTTAAATAGATACTAATGGAAAATTAATAACAAGGGTAGCCACATAACACACTTGGTAAGTTTAGGAGGAATACAAATTTAATTGAACAGTTTTAAAGCACATAAAGCAACTCCTTTAATGAAAAACAAACACGACTGCTACATTCTGAATTCCTTTCCCATTTTACTCATCTGAATGTTCAAGTTAATGTTCAACACACTTAATATTTACAGATCTGGCTGGACAGGATTTTTCTTTAGTTGGTTTTAACATACGTTAAAAATGCAATGCAAACAACAACCAAAAGATGATGGTCAGAAGCAGTTATTTGACATAGATTAAAAACACTACATCCTGTCTTCGAGCATGCAGATGCACTGGATGAAGTTTTAAGAACTCGTTCAGCCCAGTGATTCTATCTTTGCTTGTTCCTTGTAGTGGTTTATTAAAAAAAAAAAAAAACACTGACCAGGAAATCATATCTGAAACCTCAAAAGCTATGTAATGAGTAATGATGAATATTTAGGTTGAGTCTGCTGTTTGATGTTTTTCCGTTAGAATGATTGATAAATAGACCTCTAGAAAGTAATAAATCTTGACTGACAGATTACTTCCTTCTTACATGTTTTGGATCAAACTAACACAGACATTTTGATCACACTTCATTCCTTTATATTAATACAGCATAAAATCCTCTCATAGCTACATATGTGTGGATAGAAATATTATATCTAATACATAAATATTTATTTTTAACAAATCTTATGTCTGAAGTTTCTTGTATTAATAAAAATGTAAATACAAGAGATTTATCTCCTGCAAGAACTCTAAGTACTGATTGTGCTCATTTATATGGTACAGAAGAGATGGTCTTCAGCCCTCTTGTCTTCCATTTTTACAGATCACCAAAGGATGCTGTAGAGTTTAAAATGTAATCAGAAATGGGTTTGCCCTGAGCTAATTTTTATCTACCATTAAATGCAACTCGGTGTTGCCAAATATTACAAGGGGAAAGAGGATAAATGTTACAATAAGATCATGAAGAAGGTAATAATTGCCTGCCCCGCTTTCTCCACAGGAGAGTTTTCAAGGGGTACAGATTTGAAAGGCAATGGGCCAGATAGAGAGCTGCCATAAAGAAGCCTACACCCTTCAAAATCAGTAGAGGCATTCTTATTTACACTGAAAAGACTACTAACTCTGAACAGGTAACCTGGCAATTCGATGACTAGTTAACAAGCTGTCAAATCTTAGATGCCAGTCATCTACTCTAGTGTGTCTAGGAAAGGGATATACAGCCAGAACTATATGTGTAGCATTTAAACAACTGTCACAGATGGGGAACTTAGCACACTTGCTGAAATTATTCCAGGAATCCCTAAACCATATTTGAACATCAGCAAGTGTACGCACAGTTATTGAGAATGCCATCTAGTGTACCCTCCAGCAACACTCAACCATAACAAATTCTCTGCATGCAGAAACAAACTTAAATGATTATGAACTATACATCACTCTGGATTTTGATAGATGGCACCATTAATAGCAACCTGAGACAAATCAGATGGCTAGATCTAATGGAAATCACATGGCTTTTCAAAGTAACTCAAAGTGGTTTGTTCTATAGGTTGGCAGCAAAATATTTGTACCTGATTGTATAAAACTATTCCAGTTCCATCCAGCCTGTCTCACTAATCTTCCTCTAGGATGCCTTGTGGCAAGCCTGCAACCAAAGCCCTCCTCCCTTCTCTATCTCTGAATCATCCTAAATGTAAGAAAGACGACATTTTGTGAAACAAGGCTCTTGAATAGTTCCCTGAATTCTGAGATAAGCATTAACATGTGCAACCTCAGTAAAGATGTTTGATACGATGTTATCTGGCAAGTGGTTTATCTTAATCTTACTATCTCACAGTTGCTGTGGTATGCAATAACAAATTGTAAATACCTAAATGTTTTCCACTATCTACATCACATCTTTTAGTTCTTCACACACAGGACTGAAATGACTACACTTCATCTCTGGCTGCATTCTGTGGTAGTACAATGTGTGAACCAACAGTAAACGCTTTCCTTTACTTACTCTCATTTAAAATCTACTGATTTGTTGTGGTTTGCCTCTCCATCTCGAGCCAATTTTATGTCAGTTGTGAATTATTTATATGCAAATAAATTCAATTTTTTACAGCCTACATGCATTTCCAAGAAAAATCTTGCTATGATACCTGCTATGTTCCAACTTGATTTAAGCAATTGCTCAGACATATCTACATTAGATATTAGAATTTGTGTTCTGCTCTACATTTCACAGTAAACATCCCCTTCATTCTCATCTATGAAAACAAAGGTTATTTAATGAGGAAGAAAGGTCTAACAAACAGGGAAGTTTTCTAGCATTTAACTTCCCTAGTCACCATATACTTCCTGTATGACTTCAAGCAAGGTGTTTAACTTCCTCTCTTTTAAATTAGAGATAAAGGCACAGCTGCCACTACAGAGTTTTGTGAAGGTAAATAATGTGAAAGACCATAAAGTGTTTGAATGGAACAGTAGTAGAGAGGTAATATTTCAGATAGATCCAGCGCTTTACCCCACTTCGAGCAGCACTGGCATCTGCTCTCACCTCTGTAACATTTGCAATAAATAATCAACAGTACTTCCAGTTTGGTTTTAATCCATTAATAAAAAGGATAGATGCTTACGGTGTTTTAGTGAGATTGTCTTGGACACAATCTGCAGCACTAGCAGGCAGCTACAGCATACTGATTGCTGACCCAGGATGAAAGAATATGCATTTTCACTTTCTCAGATGGCTGCACAAACACTGTGAAGGCAAACATGACATATATGGCTAAAAAGCCTGAAAATTATCATTCAAAAAACTGATTTACCACAGGATGCCAAACATTTCTCTCTACTGCATATTTTTCATTGAACTGAATCCCACATATGATTTATAAAACCACTAATAAAAATTTGCAGTAAGAATGCATTTTTACTGCTGTCAATGGAACTACTCAGTTCAATGAAAATATACAAATCCAAGCCAGTAAGGAGTGGAATTAAATTTTATCAGCTTTGAATTAAATAATGTCTTCGCAAAATACTCCAGCATCGATGTACTTACGAGCTGTATTTTCCTCTATGAGAATGGAATAAAGTAAAATTGGATCTCCTGAGAACCCTCCTCAAGCTAGAAGATCCTTGTCTGCTGTAGTTTCCTAGCAGATTCTACACACTTTCTTTCCTTGATTAATACTTAGAATTTATCAAGGAAACAGAACTAAAGAAAAAAGATAAATCTTGAACATATAGGGAAACCAAATATTACTTGTTGAAAGACCTGTCTTTTTTTTTTATTCAAAGTTTATCTCTGCTCACATTGCAGAGCTCTTGATGCCCCTCCAAACTGCTCTTATATGATAGTATCACTTTTCAGTTACATTAGTCACAATATATTGGAGGCAGCTGGACAGTATCACAGCAGGATGTGCGATTTGCTCCATAGTTACTAAACACTGAAAATGGTGAATAAATACCTCCTGTTACACTTAGGTGAAGTAAAAATATGACAGAAAGCTGCATCTTCACTATTATGAGAAAACCAACTGCATCCTGAAATTAAATAAACCAAGAAAACTCAAGGGTGAAAAACTACCACAGGTAGAAGGAAGGAAGCAAGGAAGGAAGGAAGCAAGGAAGGAAGGATTTATAAAATATAAAGTGAAATATTCTGCATATGTCAAAGGAAGAGTGTATGATAGTCACAGCCAAATGCTGTTAGGTTGAATACTATGGGCTCATATGAAAAAAAATAAGGATCTGCCCATAATTCTGTCTTTAAATACATGATGGTATTTACGGTATTTAAAATGACATTAAACTGCACAAATAGACATGCAGAATAATTCAGTACATAAGCATGCATGAAGGGATTGGAAAGTAGATAAATTTCTTTGCAAAACTGGTGTGGCTGCTTTGATTTCACAGTGTGGCATCACTAATGCCAAATTACTCCATTTCTTCTTTTGAAGGAACTGACTGACTGCAGCCAACCATCCTCTCTGAGATCTTCCCAGTCCCTAAATGACAAATGTAAATTTTCAGCTGCAAAATGAAATGTTATCCAGATCTCCGGATGGCCTCCACTTCATATTCCCAGGATTTGGTTTAACTGCTGTCCCAATATGATACGTCACAGGTCCATGATACCTCAGTGATAAATGGGTCTGTGTAAAGAATTGTTTTGGCAAGAATTCTGTACCTCCATGCAAAACGAGCCCTGTGAATTCCTCTGCAACATATAGGACAAGAAGTCTCCAAGCAAGTATGAACATATGTAGTCCTCTCCTTGCTCTACCACAAGAAACAACACCCCTATTAAGTGACATTCGGCCCAATTTCAGTCACTGCTTGTTGAAGACAATGTAATATCTTGGGATATAAATCACATTAATAACCATGAAGAAAAAAAGCTTAAAGCTGCATTGAAAATGTATGTGTGTTTATATGTGTGTGTGTATTTCCCTGTAATACTGATAAAGAGTGTTTTCTTCCAAAGTGTGCATGTTCCAGCTGCCAGGGAGATGTCCTCTTCATTTTCCTTTTACCAAAGGGACAAAAGTAGAACTTGAAAACACAGCTTCAGCAGCCTGAAAGATTATCAAATTACTACCTAAGTAACTAAGTCCAAAATGCATAACGACAAGACCATCTGCATCTGAGTATACATAATGAGTTACTTAGAAGATTTCATTTGGAAAATCCCCAAAACACCATGTATAAAGAACAGATCTCAAGGTTCGTAATGATGGTTTCCTGTGATTTCAGAGGAATTCAGATAGAAAACATTTTACAATACAGTTGACTGAATTAAAAGCCACCATTTTCTGCACACACTTCACATTCTTCAGTAGCATTTTTCAAGTATGAATGCAAAAAATCTATGCAGTTTCATTCATGAAGGGAATAGCATTTCTTTATGCTTATGTTTTAAAAGAAACACTTGAAAGTTGGAATGTGTGTAGAAAAAATAAAGCTATAAAAATTACCCAAGGTATAGAAAAAAAGACCCTTAAAACTCAGAGATTACAGACTTCTACTTGATAAACTAATCAAACAGAAGATGCAGAGATGACTTGGCTGAAAATGTTAGTAAAAATAATGGGCTCTGTCATTTAAAGTATAGCAAACAATAACGGTTGGAATCAAAGTCAGACCTCTTTTAAGAAAGAGAATAGGGAGATTTTTAAGAACAATATATATCATCAGAAAAACTCTCAAGGGAATTGACATATTCTCTATATCTTAAAATCTAAAAGTTATATGAAAATAAGTACAAATCATAGAATCACAGAATCACAGAATCATAGGATGGATTGGGTTGGAAGGGACCTTAAATTTCTTCTAATTCCAGCTCTGGAGTTAGCTTAGGCAAAACCAATTCAGAAACTTTCAAAGCTGTAAAAGCAGAAAGAGCCAAGCTAGCCATACTTTATAGAGAGCATGTATGTTTACATAATTCCTTCAGGAAAAGTTTGAAAGGTTTTGTGCTGTCTTCAATTTCCTCTTAAAAAAAATCTGTTTGGAAAAGCTTCCTAAATGACACAATGGCAGGAGAAAATAGAACATTTTTCTTCTCTCAATCAGGGTCCAAAGGTAATAGCATTTTGGCATTACAGAGTCAGATTTTTTTTCAGTCAGCACCCACTTTCTCACTTTTAGCAGCGTGGCAATAATTGAGAAAGCATAAGAGAGTTTACCTTTTGTGCTCACGAAATCCAAACACCAAAAAAAATTGTACTGAGTGCCACTTTTCCAGCAGGTTGGTGGGTTTTGCTTATTGCTACTGCCTTTTTTTGGAGCAAGGTTATGGAGAGAGGGCTGCACCATCAACTCCTGCCTCGTCTCCTCAGTCTCTTAGGGATGATAGACTACATGCCCAGCCTCTGGCTGTGGTCCGTGACAGGCCGGTGTTGTGGTGTGAGCTGAGTTCAGCCTGCAGAACAGCCACTTTAACATGAAGAACTGGCCTGTGGAATGAGACAGCATTGCTACTTCTGCCCACTTTCTAGGGAATTTGTCCTGTGAGCTTTGATGAAGCTACACATTACTTATGATGCACTTGGTTTTAGCTTATATTCAGCTTTTCAAGCCATGGCAGCGTTGGCACCAAGGTTTACCTCAAGGAGACACAGTGAGGGCTGAGGGCACCATCAAGTCCCCATATCCAAGCCCAGTCTCCCAAGGCCTCCCCAACCCTGGCCACAGCCCGACACCCTTTCAGACCCCAGAAGGCCATCAGTCCCTGTACTGGGAAGCCAGACACAGCCCTGACCTCTTAGCCCACACATGGGTTGATGGCCCAGCCCATCGCTGTCTGCAGGGAGATGCCTTTTGCCCAGGGCTAGGGCTGCCCTGCTCCTGTCTGGGACTGAGAGGGACACTTACTGTTTCCCCAGGGAGCACCCACAGCACATGGGGAGTTGCCATTTAAGAGGGTGTCCTGACAGATGCCCCTTCACCTGCCCTCTCTCACTGCTCACTGTGGGCTCCTCAGTCTCAGCCCTTGCTCAGTCTCCCAGAGCAAAGGAAAATGTATCTGGCCAGTCCTGTTGCTCAGTACCTTCTCAGTGACATATGGAGATTAACGAGACAGCAGCTTCTGTCAACTGAATTTTTTCTTACTTCTTCTCTAGCATTAAAAATACTCCACTGCAACCCTCAGAGAGAATAACAGCATTAAAAACATATTGAAACAAGCTGTCATTGCCCTAAAATTTTCTTTTACAAGCTAAGGAAATTCCACTATTCCAGAATGACAACCATAGCACTTCTGAGAAACCCCTGTAAATCTTGACTGTGCACAAGTGTGTTGTTTTAGCCAGGTTTATTACTAGGACATATTGGGAAAATGTGATGAGAAAGCCTGTTCTTGGGAAATCCAAACCAATAGTGAGATCAAAACTGTGGCATTTTTCCCTGCAGCATAACAACCTCCCTGAAAACGTTAAAGGTTTGCTCATCATTACACAAATATCTCTAAATAAATCAGTCAAGTATAATGAGGCAATAAAATCTAAATCATGTACAAATATCCTGGCAATCAACCATGCTGGAAAGAAAAATCACAGCACTAAATGGGAACTTCGGAGGGTTTCCTGAAGTATGATTTAGTTAACTTTTGCCAGAAAGTGACATGATGTCCTGAAACCCATAACTATTTTCATGCATATTATTGTATTGTGCCACATCTGAGAAACCCTGTAGAACATTTTTGGTTCTATAGTTCATCTTATTTTAGTAATCCAATAGAAATAATATTTACCAAAGGTTTACAATTGACTTGTAAAAATATACTTGGCATCGAAGCTTGAAACTTGGCCTATGAAGAACTGGCTAAGAATTGCCCCAAACCATTTTCCCTCCCTTCCCAAATTTTACATACAAATAAACAGAGGCACTCTCAATTATATGAATATGTTAAAATAATCAACATTTCCAAACAGACTTTTTGCACTTGTGTATTTCTAAAATGGGATGAGTCCAAGCCAAATAACAGAGTTCATAATGATGCCTTTTATTAGAGAGGTTAAAAATACCTAGTATTATCTAAAAATAAAAATTAAAAAAAAATTACAAGTGACTTCTTGTTCCAGATGACAGAGAAATCACATTGGAGCTTCTTACAGGCTATATATATTCTTAGTGTTTTGAAAAGAGCATAACACCACCAGCCCTGAGCATTTCTCTATGGCACACAGAGATTATGTCCCATTAATATCAGAAACACAGGAATAAGCAGCAGCCAAAATCATAGGGCCTTACGTTTGATTCAGTTTGTGTTGACTAAAGAGATCCTAGCTAAGCGTATTTTCTTTTTGTCCATTCCTTTTAGAATTGAGACAAAGACTTTAAGAAAGAAGTAAGTCTTGTTTCTATGAGCAACAAAAGCTTGGGGAGATGCACAAGACATACCCTGTGCCAGGGGATTGCCCTTCTCTGAAGCCCTCCATTTTATCACACTGTTAAGCCCACTCAGCATCACTGTTAAATAAAGCACAGCTTAGGTACTGAGCGAGCATCCTGCTCTGACACATTCACCGAGAGAGTCAGGAACTGAGGACCTGTGAGGAGAGACAGAGCTGTAGGAAAGAATAATCCAAAACCCTAATAAACCTCAGGAATTCTCAAGAATTTAAAGGATAAAATTACTTTAAATACTCAACCCCCTCCTCTATCCTCCCCCTCGACTTGCCTGACTCTCCATATTTAGAGGAAGAGTGATGTGAAGGAAACAGTGAAACTCTTGAACTTTCCTCCCTTTAGACTCTTAAACAGATTTTTTCCTTGGAAAGAGAAATCTGCCCCAACACCCAGAGACCAAGAGAAGGAAAAATACGGTCAAATGAAGAGTTGTACATAGGAGTTATTTTTCCACCAAAGCTCAGAGGGGAGTCTGGCAAGAGACAATAGTCTGGATAAAATCAGAGAATATAGTAGGAGGAATGTCTGAAGGAAAGAAGGACCTCCTGAAACAAAGCCAAGAAAGGCATTTTTTTTTTTACTTCTATCCAGAAAAATTACCCTTTCAGTAACTGAGGCCTGGGGAGTTTTTAAAGTTGTTAGATGAATCCCTTTCAGTAGCCACTGAGCCAAGAAGTAGAATGGAGAAAAGTATTAATATGAGTGACTCAGATTCCACGTAATTCCAGTTTAGAAGTAGTTTGGGTAGCATGAGTTTTGTTTGTTTCCTCCTTTTATTTTTTTCTTTTCCTCCCTTGATACCTCACTTGTTTTGTAAGATACAGATAAATAAAAATCACTGGTCCCCATATGGACCAAATGGGAGAAAATCAATGGCTTATGGGAGTTCAAATGTGATAAGCTCATGGTGTCTTGTGTTTCTGTGACTCACTCATCTTCAGCAGCCAAGTAAATTCTCCCTAGTAATTCAGGGGCTTAGTGGCTCAGCCCTGTTACAGTGCTAAAGTAACTCAATTGCTGTTAGTATGGAACTACTGTGAACATTCACAAGTTGCTCCTGGTTTTGAGATAACGGGACATAGAATAAATGTCAGTTGAACAGATTCAAGCCCCCTGCCAGATACAGGCTCACAGTGTGCACACAAACAGCTCCTACAGTTATACTGATGGGTAGTAATTTGTTAAATTGCCTTAATTCTGAACAGATTTAGGGCAAAGGTCTCATATATTACAGCTACAGAAACGAGTCTCATCTTTTTATTTGAAACTATTGCTATTTCAGTAAAGCAAGGTTAGACGTAACAGCTACTGCAACACTGTCACTATTGCCATTCCATTGCATTTACTTTGAAACTGTTCTACCTTCATCTTTTCTTCCTTCTCAGTCAGCAGAAAATCATGCAATGATGTCTGAAAAATATCATGAGATGCAGTGGGAAGATGCTACTGCTGTCTTCTATTTCTCCCATATCTGCAGATTCTATACCACTTCAGTCTTTCATGTTTTTAAAAATATCATCATCCCATGAAATTCGGCTCATGTAAATTTAATCACATATCTGTAGTTGGTTAGTAAGAATTTTGTATATGCCTCCTGCATGTACAGAAGTTGAGGAAGTATTTTAGGCTTAGCAGCACTCTTTCAATGCTTTTCAAACCCTCTTTTAAGAATATTATAATTAAATAGTACTCAGTAAAGTACACATTTATCCATGTGTTTACCACCATTTAAAAAATAAAAAATTTAAGCACACTTGGGAATAGTAGTTCCATGTGACCTATTTTGATAAAAATATTTTTGCAAGATATCATTTATTTTTTAAATGGCATACATTCAGGTTTTCTCCCATTAAAATTAGTGGAAGTTGTGGCACTGACTTCAGTGTTGACAAGATCACATCTACTTTGCAGATCTCTAGTTAAAAAATGATGTTGGATCATCATTCCTCTCTAATTCAGGTTGGTTTTTTAACAAAGAAACAAAGTTTCTTTAGACTATGCTTCTGCTTAATTAAGAACTTTGAATCACCTTTACCTTGCCAAAACATGTTGTATCCCTGATTCATTTTTTCTTGCCCAGATGAAAAAAGGTGGCTCTTGACTGCTTTCGATTTTTACGTTTGCATAGATGGTCTAACAAAACTGACGAACATTTTCCTTCTTATTAACTTTTAGTCTTTTTAATTAGTACTTCTCTACAAAGGCTGTAACATTTCTGTCCTCCTTGTTTCAATTATCAAAACATTATCAGTGAAAGACATTTGACACTTACCTGTTGTGAATTCACCTTAAAACACTCTAGAATTAAAAAAAGAAAACAACTACTTTCTTCCACATCATAAGGTAGCACTATGCTTGGAAAGGATTTTTTGCAATGGATACATTTGGCCTCATTAAATAATTACAAAATAAGCCAGAAAGACCTGGTTCTGACCATTATATGGGAGATAACAGTTTTTAAAATGTGACCTAATTAAATAATTACTGAATTGACCAAAACAATTCTGATCTGTCATGTAGCTAATATGCAGTTTTCAAAAACTACCTAATTAAGGTAATTACCCGTTAGAGCTCGTAGTTCACTTCTTTTCTTTGGGTATTTGATGCCCAGATTCAAACAACCTAATTTAATAATGTATTTAAAGAGATATTATGATATATTAATCAATAACATGAGGAGGTTTCTTGCACTTCCATTACTTTTCAGTGTTTTATATTACAGCTCTGTTGAAGGCATCACAGACATATTTGGTTTCTGGGTTCCAAATGAGGAGCTGTTTCACTTCCATGTGAAAATGTGCAATGAGATATCAGTGACAGTGTGATGTTTCCTTATTCTTTTTGCTATACTTTTATTTTAAAGGGAAGTGTCAAGGACCACTTTGTAAATGTAGACTCACTGTATGACACCTACTTATTCTACCTTAACACCAACATACGTATTTGAAGTGCCAATGTGACATACTATCATTGACTGACTGATTCTAATCATTTATACATTTTATCAGCAGCACCACCCTAATATAAAAGTATTTTCAGCAAATAAAAGTGCTTTGCCTAGATTTATTTAATCTTATACTACCTCTCTCCTTTCCTTCTCCCTTCCACACTCTTCAGAATAAAAGGAAGCATCAGCAAAAGCACAGTTTTGACAATGTGACTGTGCTTGCACTAGCAATTTCACCACCACAGTTCTGTCAATCACACATCACACTTTAACACCCTCCTCATCAACATAGCTGTCCCAGCAAAATTTTGTATTACAGACCTGACCTGAGTCTCATTAAAGTGGCTAGGGGTCATGGGTTATGAAGTCACAGTGACATGTTTGGAAAACAGCAGCTTCCTATCTTCTATTCAGTTTAATTGGTTTTGAACTGAAATGGAAGTTGACCTTGTTTTCAATTTTTGACAAAAAAAAATGCCATGGCTACTTTTGATTTGTTTATTTTTTTAGCCACAGAAATCTGTTACCTTTTCAGCCAGCTGTACTCTGAGTACTCAGCTATATTTAAATCCTTTGGCTATGGCAGGGGGGCTTGAAGAAGCATCCAGAAGAAGAAAAATATCTGAATAGGATAAAGAAAATGAGATAATTTTTATAATGACTGGAAGTAGCCCATAGAGACAGAGGAGAGAAAAAGACATCAAATATAAGAAGTGGATTCACTAGGCTCAGTCTGAATTTCCAGAACACATTTTTTACGTAGATGAAAGAAGTAACATCTTGCCAACTTTAAGAGTAATATGGTATTTAGGAACTTAGGCAAAGCTTTGTATAGATAGTTTTGGTCATCCAAGTGCATATTTATTATATTTATTTTTAGAAACAAACTTCTGTGATTCTGTGTATTGATAGATGTAATTAAATGGCATTTATTATTCACCATTTTATTTCTGATGTCATAATGAAGCCTGTAGCATATGATTATTCTTGTGTTAACTTAATTAGCTCCAAAATTTCACAACCATAGTACAAACTAACTGAGGTCTTATAGCTATGACAGTGAAATTCCAAGTCTTCACATGGCATTCACAGTGTGACAGCTTTACTGTTTGTAGCACTGAGAGACAACCTACAGTAGACAACATACACAACTGTCCAGAGGAGATTTGATTTGGAACAGAGCGAAGGATGTGTTGAAAAGCCAGGACAGAGATGAAGGCCCTGAATTTAAATCAAAACCAGGTCTACCAAAACAGTAAGCTTCCTTTCAGGGTTTTCCCTTGTTTAAGATTAACCAAAGTGACAATATGCCAAAAGAAACAGTTTTGTTTCAGTCTGGAAAAAAACACATTAGTTAATAAAGTAAAGCTTATCCTTGTTTTTACAGTAACTGTGACCAAGTAACTGAGGTGATAAAATTCCAGTGCAGAGATTATGAGATCTTTTATGTGAAATAAAGATGCAAAAAAAAAGATCATAGGTATGATCTCTGTTTGCCCTAGAAAGAACTTATATTTTCTTTTCGTAAATCTCTGCAGCAAATACTGCCACAATCCAGATTTTCTACTAAAGAGCAATGAGCTTTATGATTACTTTAAAAAAAATCTGGTTTTCCTCCTTAGCCATATCAGTCATTCAAAAATGTTCATAGGAACAGATCTTTGATATGCATGATGAAATTGACTTTGATTCCTGAGAGAGCACGTCTGGTTATATGGGTCTGCTCTGTGAACAAAAATCCTACTATGTATTTTTTGTGGGTATAAGGGAGGGGGCTTACTACAATTAAGGTCAAGACATATGTTTGAGGCATGCAAAGATTCAATGATTTTCTTCAGCTGCTAAAGTGCAAGTATACGCAACCTGCATATCTTCTGTCTGTCACACTAAGAATGGAATAACCAGTCCCATTCAAGACAACATAAATACTGCACTTCCTCCCACACTAGGCATGTATTCCAACCTTGACCCTTTAGCCAATTGGCCCAGGAAACTGATTCAACAGAAAACTAAGTGATTTCAGCCAAGTCAGCTTCCCAACCTCATCAGTTAAGCACAATTGCTTAATTTTTTTTTCTGTAATCTTCTGTTACTGACAGATTGACGGTGCTTTATGAGAACCTACAAAATTCTGGTCAACCCGGGTACAGAGGATTTAATGCTTTATTTCTCAGCCATCCCATTCTCATCCATATCCTTCTGTGAGGTGAACACAGGGAAGCAGTTGTGCTGGCTGGACTGATGACGTTGTATAACTCCTCACAGTCAAAAAAATAATCCATACTTGCACAGGATGAGTTATCTCAGTGTAATAGGAAACTTAAAAAGCAGTCTCCTCCTACTGAACTGCAACTGTGCAACTTGAACTGGTGATTGCTCTGTGACAGTAGCCCTGTCATTGGTGTTTAGAAACAAACCTCTGCATGGGCTCTCTAGACCTTCTGACCTTTATCAGCATTTGCTTTGTCTTAAACTTTTCTTGAAGTGGCTATTTTTCTACTGACAACTGTTAGACAATGACATCTAACATACTTTTCTTCAAAGGTGCTGTTAAACTAACCCTTAGTTTCATAAGCTCATCAGCTCAGTCTGTAGTAAGGTAACAAGAAGATAAGAGCTCTTGGCATGTCCATGTGTGCAGCTGTGTAACCTTTCCCACTTGTCAACACTTATCTGACTTCAAATGAAAGACATCAAAAAATGCAGCACTGTGAATTATTTTCACAGCATACGGTGCTGGCTGTGCTATGTTTTAAAAACCCCTCTGGTTCAAGTGCCATGCATATTTTCTGTTGCATACGTTCATTGCTGAACTCCTGTAAGAATGGCAGTAGTGTCCTGAACCAACAAAAGCACTTATTCAAGTTACCTATAAGATTGCCACTGTTCCCACTGAAGTCAATAAGGACACAAGGGTCAGCTGTTTACATTTAAAGAGATGTCTCAGAACTTCTTGATTTGAGAACAAAAATTATTGCTATTTCTAAATCCCTGGATTGTTAAGTAAAACTGAGTAACTTTGTTTTTGTATTCTCTGAAGAGTGAGAATTCTCAAAGGGGAATGGCTCTGGAGGAAACCAAGAACTATCTGAAAATACAATAGTTCTTAACTAGTTATTACAGTAAAGGGAAGGAAAAAGGGAAAGGAAAGAAAAGACTCCAACACTAAAACACACATAATATTTCATATTCAAGATATTAAAATATTTAATTTATCATGAACAGTTTAAATGTTACTTCATTATTATTTTTACCATAATCATGAAAAGTGTTTTTTTAAAAAAACCCTAACAATATTTTTTAAAAAAAGAAATGCAAAAGGAAGAGGATTCAGATAACATTGTTATTCATAATTGAAAACCTTATTTCATACTGGAATTTAATTTTTTTCCCATTTGACTTAAAATAAAATTTGCATCATATATTACAGAGTTCAGCTTGAAAGTAGTAGTACCAGTATCTTTGTGAAGTATATCTTTTTCAAGTTATGATCCACTTACTGAACCAAAAAAGTAATTTTTGGTGGATGTTATGAGGTATTTTTTTATTATTTGAGCAAACATTAAAGACCTTACATCTTATATCTTCCAGTCTCTTCCACTCTTCTTCGGGGTGCCAGTTGTTCTCCCTACCTGGAGATACACTTGAAATCAGTGGAACAGATAAAAAACTCTAGAGATTGCCTGACTTTATTCCTATTGTCATCCTTGTTGATGTTATCTTGCTTTATGTGGGTCAGAAGGCAATCACCCTTGGTGCTCTCCTTGCTGCTGTCACTTACAGCTCCACAAAGTGGATCCACTGTGTTACCAAGTTAGAACAATAGTGGTTTACACCCATTTATCACACAGACAGCTGAATACACATGGTTCAAAACATTAGAGAATCAACCTCCCAAAAATGTCTGCTTAATAGCATTGTATCCTACTTCCAATTGTTCTCTAGAAAAAGTGTCATAATGCACTAGAGAGAAACATCATTTTAGAGCATAGAATATGACACAGTTCATTTGTGAAATATGTCCCTGCCTATGGCAGGGGGTTTTAACTAAATAATCTTTACAAGTTCTTTCCAACCCAAACCTTCCTATGCGAACATTATTCTCACAAGTGTGATTGTCAGGCATTTTGTTTGGTTGTACAGTGAAATGAGATTATTTAGGAACAGCAAATCTAAAAAATGAACTGGATCAGAATCACATAGATGTGATTTCCTGGTACAGGAGTCTGAAACTTCAAAGTCACTGTTGAGATTTTGGAAAGCTGACAGTAAGGCTGGGACAATGAGCAGCCTCACTAAGACAGGGAAATTGTACAAGGTAGGAAGAAAGTGATCAGGCAGTGAAGGGACCTCTCATTACTCATTACAAAAAAATTTCTCCTCCCTCTGCCTTTGCTGACTGCAGTCAATACTATGAAGAAAGTAAGAAAAAAGCCTGGGTACATGGAACTTAACAGCAGATTTACCATTTTCATCTACAGGCTACAATTTAATGCAGAAGCAGCAGTAAGAAGTCCAATTTAGAACTATCTGAAAAAAAACCACCTGAATCTCCTTTAAAAGAACCCTTCTCCTTTTACACTGAGTAATAACAATAGGAGGATTTTAGAGCTGCTCAGTATAATTGCAAATATCCATCACCACAAATATACACATAGTAAATCACTGTAAACCACCACATACTAAATTATAGTACCTTCCTCATTCAGTATTAACCCACAGCCAACATGGCTTTATCTTCAAGTAAATAACTATAATATTGAACTGCATTGAAAGATTTTCATCTACAAGTATTAAGCCTTATATTCAGAGTTTCTAGTTAGAGAGATTACTTTGGATACCACATATGTTGCAGCCACTTTTGTACCAATGCAGAAGAACAAAAAGTACAAGAATTAAAAAATCTCTTTACTTACTTAGATTTGTAGCATTTTGTGATCATTCATAGCAAATTTGATGGTGAGTTAGTGAAGTACATGATCAAATGTGGCTTTAAATTATTATTCTATGGAATGTAGTCAAACATGATTTTGAATGATTATTCCAAAGAAGGTGAATAACAAGTAGTCTCTCAAAGGCTGAGAATGCGAAGGATGAATAGTTCAATACCTGGCATGTGCTAGCAGTTTCAAGTTCTTTGACTTTTTTTTACCTCTCTAATTGTATAGGGGTTTTTTTAATTAATGGATTTAATTTACATAATATGTATTCTAGCTTCAGCTTTTGATGAAGGATATATGTGCAGTGAGTGATTCTCTATAGTACAGAGCTTTCTAGAGTAAAAGATAATGCATATCTTAAATTACAAGCATGTAAGGTTTTATTTTTAATAAAAGAGTGAATGCTGAGTCATTATTCTTCTAGTGGGATCCTGTAGGTGTTAACCTTGTAATAGCTGATATTTTTATAGTGTACCTTGAAGAAAGCACGATCATCTATATGTCACCCAAACTGGAGGTATTTCAACACTCAGATTCAGTGCAGTCAAGTCTCTGAATCTAAAAACAATGAATGCAGGTTATACATGCCAAATGGAAGACTATGTCCACCTTCACTTTTTTTGTTGATCCTTTAAGGGAGGGAAAGGTGTTGAGTTAATGTTTCCAAGGACAGTTAACTGAACAAGAGAGTCTACTCTGGCATGATACTTAAGATGGATAACAAACTAAAGCAGGATAATTCAGAGTAGAGGTGAGAATATCAAATTATTCTTTATTTTGCAACAAATGAACCATTGCTGTATCAAGTCCCATAACCTTTTGAAGATATTTAGCAAAAATACTCCCTATTTTGGAGATCCACATTGAATAATAACAACTAAAGAGGATAAATTTCAGAGTTAAAAGATGTTTAACTATTCCCCCAGCATACAGATTCTGGAGTTTTAAGAAAATGATATTAGTAATATTAATTAATTACCTTTAATTAATAATATTAATAATTTAATTATGTGAAGCAGGTTCTCTTCAACAAGAAAGACACACCCTGCATATCTGTTTTGATTTCAAGTCATTATTTTGGATTCCTAGTAGAAAATAAACCTTTCAGGATGAGGCAGAACTTCAACCTGACTTGTCTTTCCCATTTTACATTGAGCAACCTAACCATGAGTCTATTGGGTTATGTGTGAGTCTTTTTCTCCTGCATTGCTCCTCCCTAACTCTTTCCAGGCTCTTAATTTCCTTGAAACTGTTACATTACTGTGGGAAGTTCCCTTCTCAATAAAATGGAATTTCCCAAGGAGGGAAGTTCTATCATCAGAAAATTCCCAATTACTTCTGCTATTATTTCCCAAGAAATTAGCTCCTTAAGTACCACTGGGTTAGGCTTCCAAGTTCTCTTTATTAATGAAAAACAGTTACATCTTCTGGGAAATTTAAAAGGCATTTCTCAGAGGAGAAAGGAAAAGAGCCTTAAGATGCTGGAGCTGTTAATTGTAACTCTGGGACTGGTGATAACATTCATATAAACATATGTTTTTTAAGAAGATTTCAGATAGATGTTTCTTTCTTTCTATGTATGTATGGTTCTTAAGTCATCCAATCAAGAAAATAAAAGAACCATGTATTACTTAGGTCACCATTAGATCATGTTGTGGGCATTCCACTAAGAGTACAAAAATGTAATAAGTGCTTACTGAGTATTTCTGACTAACAAACCAATCTATAAAAATCTGAAATTTAAATGGCTTTTTCGATATTCTGCAAGCAGAACAGGGGGTGAAATAAATCAAATATATTATTCAGTACAAAGTACTCTCCCAAGTCCTTTTTTTTAGTACTTTCTTTATCTAGCAAATGACAGAACCAAGCATTTATTTCTGTGGATTTCATTAGTATGTGGAAGACATACTGTAAAGAATCTTGTCCACTAGGGAAGCATTATCTTTTACTGGCAATCTGTGAATGCTACTGAAAAATGACCTTTTACTATCAAAATATTAATGTCTTCATCTCGAGAAAGAATTTCAAATCGAAACAGCACATAAAAATTGGATATCATTATTCTTTGCACTCTGTGGATATGGATGCTTCATAAGGTCTTTACAATTCCCTGCTTTACATGCACCTTGTGCCATGCTATATGATAACTTGAAGTTATTATATTTCATAAGGCTATTGTAGTATTTCTGTCATGTGGAATGAAAACTGTAAACTGCATATAATTTATATGATGCATGCAAAATCTTTCTTTGACAGACAGACTTATATGGGGCTGTAAGAGTCAGTCAAAGGATCAATTTCTGTCTCAACATTTTCTCATTTTTAGCCTTAGAACTTGACTGCATAAATCAGAAATGCAGGCCTCAGAAAACAGCCAGAGCTGGTATGGAACAAATGCTTTGTACCTAACTACCTGTACCTGCCTCCTTACCCCTAAAATGTTTTGTACCCATCTTCAAGCCTCTCTGCTCCCTATCATTGTGAAAGATCCATGCAGCAAGGAGGAAAAGACAGGAAGATTAATGACGGGACTTACCACAGACCCATAGCCAACAGAGCATGCACGCAAGGTGATGATGACTACTGGCCTTCATCAGGAGACCCCACATCAACCACCGCTGCCAGAAGGAGCGCATGCGCAAGGAGAGGAGACCTGCAGACACTCCTCTCTTGGCATGTGTGGCCTGTTAGTTGGAGATTGGCACATCTCCACAGGCAAAGGTGGGTCACAGGTGTATTGACTAGCATAAAAGACAACTCCAGAGCAGCTGAAAGAGAGGGGTAACAGAAGACCAGGGCAGAAGACTCCCTCTGCCTTGGGATCACCTCCAGCAAAGATGGATACAATGGAACACCTTCTGGACTGGGACTTCCAGAAATGCTGGACATCTGTGGGCCCATGATGGTAGCTATGAACCCCTTTTCCTTCCCTCTTCTACCCATCTCTTTCCTTGTTCTTTGTCTCTTTCTATCGTAAGTTGCTCTATGGGCATAATTAATAAAGTGCTAGTTTAGATCAAAATTTGACTCCCTTGACTCTCTTTGAATTATTTGCATTCTGAAATCATAAATGAAATGAACAATCACATGTCCACTTATGAGTGGACCGTGACAGGGGCAACAAGAATTAATATCTACAGCAGAAATTGAAATATGCTCTGTAGCTCCACTCACCTAACAAAAGACTAAATCATAATCTTCTCAAAGAGTTCTTTACTCCCCAAATTTGTGGAAACTTCTTCCCCTCAGCCTGTAAGGGTGTCTGAACTTGGATCTAAAACAACAGTGGATCACCGTGCCTATTACTCAGAGCAAAAGGCATATTACTCATTCTCTCAATTTTTAAAAAAAAGCAGAGTGAGAAATGATGTCTCCTTTGGGCTACTTGTGTCATCACAGTGGTTATATCACTTCACTGATGAGTTCACAGTGCTCACATCACTTCATTTCAGGGAAAGTAGTACATAAGTCCCACATTACCATTTACCCTCTGCAGCAGGTACTACGTTGCTAAGTATGTATGGCCCTGAGTCACAGGGCATCATCCCACTCAGTAGGTGATTGGTAATGAGGGAAGAAAGAAAGAGAAATGCAGCCCCAAAGCTCAGGTCCAAATCCAAAACACAAATACCTAAAATCGTTCTTGAATAATATGTTTAACCTTGGTTTCAACTTTTTAATAGCTCAATGCAAGGGGGGGGAGGGGGGGAAGAAACATATGAAAGAAATGGTCAGATTATAGAAAAGGGGAAGACAGTTACATTACGTGCATTTTAGAATTAATACACAATCCTTTTATATGAGTAAGAGCTGAACTGGTTGGTCTATTTAAGACAGGTAATTTCTTGCAGGATTTCTTAGAATCTACACATTTAAAAACAAACTGTGACTGTGTTTCTTCCTCCCTGTAGTCATATTAGTTTACTTCTATTATGTAGTCAGGAACGGACAAATTACTTCAGAAAATTTAAATGGATAACTAAGAACAACATTAAGCATTTAAAATGCCATTGTTGAATTATTTTCCTTAGGAGTCCGTAGGTAAGCCTTGGCTAAGGAGGCAATGACAAGCTCTGAAGTTCTTGCATAATTAAGATAATGTGATCGCTCAGTGGTACCAGAAACTGCAGTCCAAATCATTTCCCTTTACTACCACCCTCAGACTGATGCTGCTGCTTTTGATTCAAATCAAGTACTCAGTGAGCAGATTTAACTCACAGAACAAGCTGAAAAATATAATTCAAAAAGCAGTTGGTGACATTATTTTGATTTGGCTTAGTCAGCTTCTGTAAGAAAAGCATATACTAGAATTTTAGCTTGTACTTCAGTTCTACTGATATCCACAGGAATTCAAGAGCATGCATAAAATTCAACAAGTTTTCTTTCATGAAACCAACAGTTCATCATAAGGAATGAATAGTATTCAGAAATTGGAATCTCTTCTCAATGTATTGAGAACAGAAGGCTTAAAATGTGTCTACATTTCTTTACTTCCTTTCTCCGAAGATATAGACTCACTTCTGTTGCGGAGACATTCTTTTCAGAAATTTTAAAATTTAAATATGGGCCCACATCTAAATCACTGTGAAGGCCAAAATGAAGTCTCAGGTAGAAGCACCTAATAAACATGGTTTAAATTATGTTATAAAGTGGCTGCTCTGACCTAAGAACATAGAAACTAAAAGAAAGGATAAAGTTTCTAAGAATTTGTGATTAACGCTGTTGCCTAAAACTGTCCATATGGGAGTTAAAACAACATTAATATACCACATTAATACATTCCTATAGTAACATTCAGCAGCATGGAGATTTTAGGTCAGCACCACTTTAGAAGGATAAATAATGAAATGAGGTGCCGAATTATTTTGTGGAAACATTCTGTGATGCAAAGGCCCCTTAAAGGAAAAAATAAAATCATGCTTTGAAATAAGAGAAAAAATTGTCTCTGAGTCCTCAGGAATTACATTACAATTTATCCCTTCCCTTATCTACTTCCAGGAATAATTGTGCTTTTTCTAGGCTACAAAGCACCTTCCACTAGGGGTTCTGATTTATCTGTGCTAGGAAAGGTACTAATGTCCATATGTTATGGCCAAGCTTTTTTCCTAAGGTAGCCAAATGGATTTTGCCATACTTCAGTCACCAAAATTCACAGTCTGGAATTGTAGTATAAAATTCAGAACTGAAGATATGAAGTCCCAGTAGATGTACTACTTTGTTGTCCTATTTGTAGGAAAGAGCAGGGAAGACCACCAAAGACACTAAAATCTTAAATTGACGGAATCAAAAATGTCAATACTTTCCTACCAAAGCTCCAAGTTATTTCGCCGCCCAGATCCTAAACCCCCCTGTTAGGTTTCACCGGGACTACTCAAAGAGTCAGGTATAAGTACGTACCTGTATTTGTTGTTTCAGGCCTCAGTCTGACCAATGAACAAAACAGCATTACTTTTTTTTTAATAGGTATTTTCATGATACGTGTAGCGTCTTTTTAATGTATATTTAACATTTTGTTAACTTCAGTACTGTCAACTTTCAATATCTACAACTCACTCTTATACATGATGTCAGGAGACCAAAATGAACAAAAATAATTGATTATTAGCATCTCTTCATCTCTTTTTTGCAAATCACAGGAACAAATATTTTCATTTTCAATGATATTGAGAAATTCTTGTCAGCTTCTACGTACCAGAGTGTTAGGATATAAACAACAATAATAATAAAGTGAAGATAGGCCAAACCATAAATGGAAGTCATTGACTAATTGCAAAATATAAATTCATATAGAATAAAAACCTCTACAAAATGGCAGGTGGAGGGTTTTAAATGTATATATGTTTTTTAAACCTTTTACAAAAGCTGATGTTTTGGGTTAGTTTGGGTTTTTTTCACAAAAGGTCATTTCTGGGTGCTAGAAACTGAACATCTAGCTTTTAATCATTTGCTGAAATCAGTTTAGCTAAAGACAAAGAGGAATTAAATTTAATATCCTTTGAACTGCCATAAATTATGAGTAATGTTACTGAAATCAATGCATTTCCTTACTTTCAGATGCTAGATGACAACTTAAACCAATATCCTACCAAAAAATCACTAAGAGGTGGAAAAAATCTCTTCATAAAATGCATGATCTTCTACTGAATCATAAAACAAAAGTATCTGCAGAAGTCTGTGGATTTATTGGTCTATGTGCTATGGTCAACTCAGCCCATACATCTCCAAGGACAAGAATTTACACAACTGCCACATGTCATGAGTCTGGAAGAAGTCTTATTTTGGAGTGTATGGGGAATGGATTTATCATGACAACAAATCAGTACACAAGACTTACTCCACTGTAGGAAGACTGAATAAGTTGATTAGGTAAACTGGATAAGTGGAAAGGAGAAATAATTTTCAGTAGCTATTCAGTAAAAGTGAATAAAACCACAGAAAAGTGTTTGAGTACTAATCTAGTCATGTTAGTAAGTCCTTTCATGTGTTCAAAAAGACATTTCTCTATATAAAATCTGGCTGAGGAAAAATTGCTAAACTCTCCTATATTATGTGTGATTGAAAATTCTCACTAGAGTGATAAAATTACATAAATTGTTAGTTTATAAAACATTTGATGAAATTTGAGGACCTTATGATCACTAATTTTCTCCAATAGAAGATAAAAATATTATGTACATAGAATATGCTGACTTCCTGGATGATATATGTGATTTTTTAAAAATTCATGTCCAGTTACTGTACACATCAGTTAGGCAGTTCAGTGCCTGATACATTTGGTGGAAATTGTGGCCCCTTTTTAACACTAGGAGAACAGACTTGTCCTATGGATTTAAATCAAATTCTTAATTTAGTTTACTAGAGACTTTTGAGAGATGCGAAGTCACTGAGATTCCAATGACTCAGAAAAATGACTAGGAGATTAATTGCATTCAGTCATATGACCACAAATGCCCTGATTTGATGCTTGCACAAAGAGGGTCATGTGTCTTATGTGGTTCAATAAAACGCAAGTAGTATCAGCTGGTGCCCAGAAGCTGGGTTATTCACATGTGATTATACTTCAGAGCAATGAGTGCAGTGAATTCAGAAGTAACTCCTTAGTTTCAGAAAATGCAGAGTAAGATAATAACTTTGATTAATAATCTGCGTTAAGCTGTCATTTACTGCATGGTTCCATTTCTAGGTCTCCAAAGACTATTTTATAATTGAGAGAGAGTCATCTGACAGCTACAATCTGCATCACAATGTTGTTTTCACACATGAGACAACACCAATTACTAGAATACATCCAACAGATTGTAAGAAGAATGAACACAGTATAGCTCCAGAAATTCAACACCTTTACACCACATTAATGCTTTTACCTTTATTTCTTAGTCCAACAAACATGCTTCATCCATTCAAATTCTAATAACTTCTTCCAACATCTATAAACACTATTTTGATTTGAAATTGCATCTTAAACAATGTGAGATCATATTATATGAAGTGAGCATTTGATACTCACCAGAATAAAAATCAATAACTTTTAAATTAATTACTGGAGGCAGCTGACATGAGATTGACTTGGAGGCTGCTTTCTCACTTTTCATAGCTGATCAAGTAGATCAAAGTGTTCCCACCAAGGTGACAGCAAGCTCCTTTCATTGATTTAACAAAACAGCACAACATCGTAATGCATAATTTTTTTTTTTTCAAATTGCACTAACGGGACTAAGGTACAGTTAGGGAGGCTTAGAGCAGTCCAATTGAAAACATAGTCTTTCTAAAAATGCAGGAGCAAGAAGCCATGCTCTGGAGCTACAGCAAAGGCCCTAAGTGAACCATGATGAGATCAGATGCTTGATCAGAAGGGGAACAGATGCAGCACTCTTCTGTTCTAGCTGAAATGGGGTAACAAATTCAAATGTAAACAATGCAGCTTCAAAGAAACTTGACATCACTAATACTGGGAAATAATGCACTTACTTCTGCAAAGGAGTGAACATAACAGATAAATATTTCAGCAAATAATTGAAGTTACATAAACAAATAGATTCACTGAGTTTATTAAGCCTTTTTCATACAGATAGTCAAAGTTAAAGATATGCAAAAAGGTGCTGAGGAATAGAGTCCAATGTATTCACCACTCTGAAAGCCCAGTCCCCAAATGTTTAACAGTCTAGAGCTACAAGAAGCATTCCAGCTTTCAGTTACAACAATCAATGAAGCACCAGTTCTCAAAATTCGTAGTTCAGGAAACTTCTCTGCTACTACCGCATCGAACTCACAGCATTTATTGTTAAAATACAGTAGCTGGTTAATAAATTATAATTTATTTTCATGATAGATGCAATTACAATTTGTATGTTTAATTCAAAACCATGCAATTCAGCTGGGCATTCCCACCAGTGATTAATGGTAAGAAACACAAAGTGAAATCTCTTGTACTGTGTTTTGTAGGAAGTTTAAAAAAGGAGAGCAAGAGTGCTTTTATTTTTTTTTTCCCAAAACTATAAAGAAGTGACTCAACCATGTTCCTAGGCAGCCTGTTCCAGTGTCCAATAACCCTTTCAGTGAAGAAATTTTTCCTAACTGTAGTTTGGTTGTTTCATATACATTTAAAGGAACCTTAAAATGGAGATGATTGGCTGCTGGAATCTAACTCACAAATAGTGACATCTTATGGCAATATACACATAATTTCATTGTATCATAATGCAAATGTTATTATGTCATCTATCTTGAAACACACACACATGCTTGTATGTATGAATTCAATCAGTCCCATTTAATTTCTTCTTTGTAGGGAACTTGGAACACATGTCAGTATTTCTGAGATCAGAGACCATGACTTTCAACAACTGAGCACTAAAGTGTCTCATCGCACTAGTTTATTGTTCCTGGGTCCACCTCACTGTCTTTTTGTTGGCTCACTATTCCTGCTGGAGACTTGGGGAAACTATACCTATATCTTAACTGTTTTGGGGAAAAGTATGGTTATTAACTTAACAGCCACTTGAAGACTGAGCTGAAACGTGGGGGGTTACTGTGAAGCAGCTGAAATAGAGGACTGCAGCCACATAATAAGGTCAAACAGAAACACAAAATGAAGACCTGTGCATAAATGACACCTTAAACTTCTGCTGCTAAGTATAAAATCAATGACATAGTTGTTAGAGAATTTTTATTTGGTAGACCAACTTTGATGCTTTGTACTTCTACAAGGGATACTGTACAAGTGACTTTACATTATTAAAAAATACATAATTTTTAACAGGTAATTCTAGGAAATGATAAAAACCAGCAAAGATAGTAATGAAATAAAAAAAAATTATGCTGCAATGGTTAAAAATATGTTTACAAAGTTCTTAAAAACCACTCTGTACCCTGATGGCTCTGAAAAGGTAAACAAGATATTAAAAATGTAAATGAAGAAACAAGATGCTATTCATCCAAGTAAAACTTGTCTTATAGGAGGAAGAGTGACAAAGTGAAGAGACAGGAATATAATTATACCTTTCTAACAGCTGATCTTTTTATATGGATGTGCCATTTCACTATTTGATGCACTGGGGCTGTATGTATATTCAGGTTAAAGAAGATGTTACAGAGAATGGCTAAGGAATTCCTATTTTGGTGAGCTTCCCTCCTGAACATAGCCACTGCCTTCAGAGATCTGTGTCTGCCTATGCTTGCTTATAAAACTTTCTATAAACTGAAAGGAAGAAGACACCACCACCTCCCAAAGCAAATAAATGAAAAAAACCCTCCTTGAAAATCCTGTGCTAGACTGAAACCAGAGGAGTTATTTAATGCTATATTACCACAAAGATTAATTTTATTTTCAGACTTATAAAAGGCCTACTTACTATAATAAAAATTAAAGGGCCTCTACCTACTAAAAACATCATCACACAAGCTGATATTTAGTGTTTTCAAGTGACTAATTTAATGGCAGTAACTATAAAAAGCCTGAATTGTCAAGCTCTCTCTTCACTGCTGCAGCTTGAGCTAGAGCTGCTCCGATGAGAATTGCTTTTTCCTGCGAAACCAAAAGATCCTTCCTGCCAAATGCAAAATGTACAGCTCATTTGAAAACTATGTCTAGCAGTTGTAGTGTCAGTTTGAATGAACAGGTCCTCTTTCCTTGAGCTGTGTTACTGCTGAGCTTCCAATATTTGTTTTGTGTTGCCATTTGCACTGCTATATAATTACTTAAAGTATAGATGACCTCAATTAATGTTGATTTTTTAATCTATTTTCTCACTTGTCATCTGACCTAATACTGACTGAAGTCATAACTCCATTGTGTTTCAGCTGCAGGAGCTGGATGTTAGTCCACACACTGTAATACAAACGATGACTAAGCCTGAGTGCACACAAACAGCTGTACACTAATTCTTTCCAGTCCTCTCCTCCACTGAAGACAAGGGGTTTTCTCATGATATAGATCAGCCCAAACTGAAGAGTTCCTAATGTGGAGCTCTTAGTGACAAAAGCACTCTGCAGAGTTTCCTCCCATGTATATATAATTAAAAACAAAACAAAAAAAAAAAACCCAAACCCAAAAAACTGGGCACCTTTACTTCAATTTTTTTTTATCAGTTTCTCTCTGGAGAAAGGCAGTCTCTGTCTTTTAGAAGGTGTTTACCTTTAATGGCTTAGAAGTGCATGAGTCATGCAAGAGACATCCAGGATCCTTGAGTAAAAGAACCTTGATCCCCCTACGCAGATCAGACCAGTACAACTAGAACCTCACCAGGGCAATTCATGTGTTTTCAACAGCAAAGGAAAACATGCATATTCAGTCAGATGACAGGATTGCATCAGATTTCCATCTGCTGTGCAAAGGTGTTTCATCCAAATAAGTTGCAATACAGAATACAGCTACAGAATATACTGAAGCCTGGTAGCTCAGTGTTTTATTCTTATCTCTTTTAAATGTCTAATGGCTAACATAATCTTTTATTTATCATTACCACCTCTTCAATTTTTCATTTCATTCTCAGAGCTAAATCTTGACTGAGTTTCCTCTTACTGGCTAACAGAGAATGTAAAAGCCATTTTGGGGGTGAGTCACACTGCTTTGGGGATTGCACAGGACAGTAAAATCTTGCCAGTACTTGTCCTAAAAATTTCCTAGTCCTCAACTATGACTTCAACCCCTATTTATTCTACCTAGCAAATGTGCTAATTGAGCCGTGGCTGAGATCATAGTGCCCCTAAAGGCAGACCTTCCCAGTGTCTGCCCTCCCTTCTATGATTCTCTCAGTGCTGTTAGCCTGCCTGGGGCCACATGGAGATAACCTCCACCAATCTGTGCAGAGACACGGTGGGATAGGGTTTGCCATAGCAGGCTGCAGCTTGGCAATGTGCAGATAATACCCCTGTGAGCTTGGGAGCCAACTGGCCGAAAGTGGCAGGTATAAGTCCCAAGTCTGCTTTGAAATCCCCTTTTCACATGTTAGATGCAGGGCAGGAAGCGGAAAGAAACAATTCATTATTTCACTACGGTTTTGAAAGATGAGGGGGAGAAGGGAAGGGGGGAGGTGAGGAGGTATCCAAGTGTGTGACTTGAGTGTGGAACATTTAATGATCAAGATATGACAGGGTTGTTGAGGGTTAACTATACGTTGTCTTCCAGTTTCTGTCTGCAGCTGGCAGAAAAGAAGGCTGAGACCTGACTCCTATTTCAGCCATCGGTTACTGTGGCACTGTCTTCTTGGGGCTGATTTCATCATGGGGGGCTGCTTTTCATGGGACTTTAATACAAAGTATAACATAGTGTCAGCAAGCCCTGATACACTGTACACTTAGGTAGTGCATTTTCAGAGCTTTTAAGGAAATGCAGACCATTGTT
This sequence comes from Piaya cayana, assembly GCA_013389865.1. NCBI lineage: Eukaryota > Metazoa > Chordata > Aves > Cuculiformes > Coccyzidae > Piaya > Piaya cayana. Next base: position 91,614 of record WAAB01011815.1, on the reverse strand, counting down.
TTTGTTGTACTTTCTTCTGCTAGTCTTTTAATACAAATACATATATAATTTCTTTTTCTGTGACTGCAGTGATTAGAAAGTCCATTTTCAGCATTTCTATTGCTTACCATGCCATCTTATGAAATGTAATAGATAAAAGAGACCTGAATTTTGCTTTACAAGCCAGCAGAGCCCTGCCAGTTCTGACCATTCAGTAATCAGGTCAGCCAAGAATCCCCAGGCTGACTCATGAGATTTAAAGTATACTTTGAAGCCTTTTGGGTTTTCTTTCTGCTTGTTCAGCATTTGAGCTTCATAGCACTCGCTCAGTTCAAATTGCCAACCACAAAAGCTAGATAAATTTTACTATTTATTATTTACCAAAGTTTAGGTTAAAGTAATTTATTGCAGATAGGTGATTTTAAATCAGCTGTCAGCTATTGTGATACAACACCTTTGTAAAGGTGGCTTAGCTGTAACAAAGAACATTTGACATGCCATAGGAATTGAAAGTAAAATGTGGATTAAATCAAACTACAGTCCTATTCCTCTTTTCTTCTTTCGTACAGTGTACAAAAAAAAAAGTAAGAGCAAAGCAAATAGTCAGGCATTTTAGAAATGAAGACTTCTAGGACAATTGCGTGGACACACCAAAGTTATAGTCACTTCAGGCTTGTAGTTGCTGCAGTAGCCATCCAGATATCCTTCTCCAGGTAAGAACAGTGCAGTGTGCAGCTTTACTCTGATGCTTTAAGTCTCTTCATCCCCACAGACACCACACCAACTGAGAAAAAACTCTAAGAATTACCAACATGTGACAGCTGAAAGAGTGACTCTGCTCTTGCTTATTTTCCACCAAGCAATCTCCGTTAGTGACATTTCCTGGATTGCTGGCTTGGGTCTCAACTGTATCACACAGAGGTATGTGTCAGTGTACCATGCATGAGAACACATCCTCTAGGAAACAGGGTGAAAAAGCAGTGCCCTATACTGAATTGTAAGCATATATTTTTATACCACTCTTTTCACAGAAGGAGGGAAGATAAAACATGAGTGAGAATTTCTGTTCCCAGAAAAAAGAAAATTCTTGTCTTTTCTCACTTTAGTAGTTCAGCTGTGGTGAACAGTAATTGCTGTTAACTCCCCAAAATAACTCCCAGTGAAGGCAGATCCCTGCCCCTCTAGAAAGAGATAGGAAGAAGTGAAGTGCCTTGGGCAGTGGTTGCTAGAAGAAGAACCTCTGGAGAATGGCCTGGCAAGAAGCATGTGATGACCTCTCCCAGCAGCAGTGGCAAGCTGTGCAATATCTCCAACTGTATTTTGGGAAACAGGGACGAATTACATTTTTCAGTCTGACTTTCCTCAGTTCTCAAGCAGAGACAATAACAAGACTTCAGTCTTTTCCATGTGGTGATAGAGATCACACTGACTATTCATATAAAAAGAGCTAATTGGAGAAAAACATCATCAACTTGATAGTCAAGGCTGGCTAACATATGTAAATTTTACACGTTCCCTGGCAGGCCTCAACATCCTTGTTCAGCAGTTCCTGTCTGATTTGAATGAAAAGCAGCTGCTGAGGAGAGTGGTTTTGCTTCTGTCTGACAGGAAATCTCAGAAGATCCCAGCATCAAACTTCCAAGCTGACGTGAGTTCTTCATACCATGGATGGTCCAATGATGGCATCATGGAATTTCAGTGGAGGCTTATGGCTTACAGTTTCTTGATTTATCCAGGTAGGTTTTAATCTATTAATATATGTTTTTACTAACACTGAAAGACTGAATACTCTTGTGATTCTACTTCTATTTGCAATCTACAGCACTCTCAAAATGTAACATCCCTCATATTACCCATGTGTGTAACATTTATGCAGACTCAATGAACCATGTAGGCTGACACCTTATTTTTTGTGTTTTGTCGAACCAAACACAGAAAACAAACCTGTCTTTCTCATTCTAAGCCCACATGCAAATATGAAATTGGACACAGATGTTTGGAACACCTTAAAAATAGGTTTGGAACACATTAAAAATAGTTTTTTTCTAATTTGAGATTGAAAGATATGAACAATTTTAAATATTATTAACCAGACTATAGTGGGAATTGGATTCTGGGTTTTAGTGTGCAGAGATATAAAAAAAATGTTGTTTGCTATAACTGCAATATTTTAAGCATTTAAAATTATATTCTTTAAACAATTTTAAATATCAAGACAGATATTTTATGCTCTTAATTCAATTAACGGGTTTGGTGAAAAAAAAGAACATATTCTGGATTCTCTCTTTGTCATTCAAATATGAAGTAATAATAATAATAACAACAACAGTAACTTTCATTTTTTTTAATCTAACATTTTATGTGACTCCTAGAATCAAGTAAATATTATCTGTTTTTCATACAGATGAAATCTGAGGCCCAGACACCAAGCTGCATGATCAGAGTAAAAGAAGAGTCAGAATTGGGATTGTAAGCTTCATAAACTATTACTTCATAATTTTGTAAAGACTGGATGACTTTGCCTTGCTGGATTTTCATTAAAATGTGCATTTAAATAACAACTTGATTATCCTTTAAAAAATGTTGAATGTTGTTCGTATCCTCTTTCAATTAGTATTTATATTTTGCTTAAGGAGCATAGAACAATGACATTCAAATTAAGTTATCACTATGGAGTTTGTTTGTTTATGGCAGACCACATGTTACCATGGAAACAACCATACTCCATATTTATGGTAACAGTCATAGTGGTGTAAACTGTGATACGAAAAAGAGGAAATTACTAAGATGAAGTTACTAATTCTAAGAAAAGCTTTTCAAAATTAAATATTTCCTGTAACGAAAATCTGGTTTATGTCACTGGGCAATTTTCATAAAACCTTGTTTGAATTTCATACCTGCTGAAGTGTCCCAGATACTGATACACAGAGCATTGCTGATGTCAAGAAGGTAGTCTGCATGGCATGAGTTCTTCTCTCATGTCAGGGTCTGTATTTGATTCAAATCACTGACCACATTTTCTGAACATCAACCCACAAAATAATCCTACTAAAGCAAAATATTGTATTTTTCTACATTATGTAAAAAATTGTAAAAAATACTGTATTTTTTACTGTATCTTACTCACTCGTTTATGCCATTTTATACTATTTAATAAACAAGAAAACAAACAAAAACAACCAAACAAACATATAATAACAAAACCCAAAACTTTGCCACAGTAGAAGATTTCCACATAATCCTCCATTAATATCCTCCAAAGTTGTTCAGACTAACAGTCCAGAGACACCGACCTCTGTCCATTAATGATAGGGAGGACTCAAGTTTGTAGGCTTTGGTAAACTGAATTTCGCAATATGTAAAAGCTTAGAAACACCCTACAACTGTCTAAAACAAGTACAGTATCTGAACAGAAGTGATTTAATTTTAAAGTGAAAAACAGAACATTCCTGCATAAAAACTCTCAGCTCTCCTGGGTGGAAAACTGGTTGAATGATTGGGCCCAGAGAGTGGTGGTAAATGGAGTTAAATCCAGCTGGAGGCCAGTCACAAGTGGGGTTCCCCAGGGCTCAGTGCTGTGTCCAGCTCTGTTCAATGTCTTTATCAATGACCTGGATGAAGGCATTGAGTGCACCCTTAGCAAGTTTGCAGACGACACTAAGCTGGGTGGAAGTGTCGATCTGCTGGAGGGTAGGGAGGCTCTGCAAAGGGATCTGAACAGGCTGGACAACTGGGCTGAGTCCAATGGCATGAGGTTTAACACAGCCAAATGCCAGGTCCTGCANGAGGAGCAACTGAGAGATCTGGGGTTGTTTAGCCTGGAGAAGAGGAGGTTGAGGGGAGACCTTATTTCTCTCTACAACTACCTGAGCAGAGGTTGTGGAGAGGAGGGAGTTGGCTTCTTCTCGCAAGTGGCAGGGGACAGGACAAGAGGGAATGGCCTCAAGCTCCACCAGGGGAGGTTCAGGCTAGAGATTATGAAAAAATTCTTCACTGAAAGGATCATTAGGCAACGGAATGGTCTGCCCAGGGAGGTGGTTGACTCTCTTTCCCTGGAGGTGTTTAAGACACGTGTGGATTAGGTACTGAGGGGCATGGTTTAGAGATTAGTGGGAATGGTTGGACTCGATGATCTGATGGGTCTCTTCCAACCTGGTGATTCTGTGATTTTATGATTCTATGAAACTACTTCAGGAACTGTTGGAGTCCAAGACTTCAAGGTCTCTTTCTTCGATTTTTACTATATATGCATCCTGATTACAGTTCTTACAGGAAAACTGATCACAGAAGGTAATCATACAGGTTAAAAATCTGTTTGTGCTTGTAAATAAATATAAATATATACTCTTATAAATCATGGAAATATATTGGATCATAACTGCCAAAACCAAATCTGTAAAAGAAATAATTCTGTGTTCACCACTCTGTCAGGGATCAGTATGTGTTCTGGGGTCAAATAACTACAAATTTATATCATTTGCTCTAGCACTGGCTCCTGTCCAAGGGGAGAATGAACTTTGAGGCATCAAGGATGTGATCCTGTGTTTTCAGATTTCCTGCCTGTATCCTTTTTCATCAACAAGAATTCAATTTTGCAGTCATAATCGTAGCAGTTGTGAACCTGGAGACAATTTACAGGACAAAAAATAGTAGGTACAAAAGCCCTGTTTCTGAATTTACCTTTGCTAGATAAAGAATTCCTCAAATGGAGAAGAAGGTTTTTAACAGGAAACCTCCAAAAATCTGCTTGTATGTATTTATGTAGCTCTGTAAAATTCATAGACTCTTGCCTGTTTATACCAAAAGAAGTCGTGTCTCACTGCATGTTCAACCCATCTATACATGATATGAGAACTGACTTAGATTTTAACTGGGTGGAGCACACGTGGCCTTCCAGGAAGCAGTTACTCAGAAGTCCTATAGAGAAGTTGCATACATTCTTTTCAGTGTCATAAACTAGGTGAAAGAGAAATCAAAATTTTGTTTAACTTAAACATTGTGGGCAAAATGAAGTAGATTGTAATACAATTTTCTGTCCCACTGTGTTATTAGTTCACTGTAAATTTATTTACTTCAGAATCATCATGCTGGCAGAAAGACAGGGGAAAAAAGCAAAGACATGTCCAAGTATTATTATTTATGTGAATTATTTTGCAAAATGTATTACGAAACTTGAAAGACCAAGGGGTTTTTTTTCTAGCAAAGCTATGATTCCCCCAAAACCCAATGGCAAAATGTTTGAACTGAAATAGTTTAGGTTCCAGTAAATATATTGTTTCTCAATTTGCACCTAAAAGTTGAGATTTTCAATGAAAGAAAAGACAGAAATTTACTTTTTTTTTTTTACTGAAGTGATAATGGTACCACTGCTACACTCTGAACAATTCAGATTAGCTTTTAGATTAGCACCAAAAACTATTTTTACATCACTGAAGCACTGCTATCAGAATAGAATATAAACTACTGCAACCTATGGGAAGCTTACTCTTAACACACTGGAACTGTGTACTGCATTCCATTTTTCATGGATCTTCATTAATGATCTGAAAGAACTTGCCAGTTAAGTTTGAAGGAGATATTATATTGAGATATATTTCCAGAATTCCAGGAGAGTAGAGGGAAAAAATATTCCAAAACACTTTTTTAAATAATAGGCATATATACAGACAATAGCAAGGCTAGAATCACTTAGGATTGGTAATGCAAAGATAAATAATTAAAAAAACCCGTAATTTTAGGTGCCAGCTGTAAAATCTCACTGTTTTTTTGAACTGCACTGTGAGAAACTGTCCTCCACTACATAAATTTGGGGCATGAAAGTTGGATGATTTCATGCTATGTATATTTGGTTTGATTGCTACATCAGTGGATGAAAGGCCTCAGAGAAAGCACATCTTGTGTGCTTTTTGGGTATCACTCTGAATCTGGCTCACCACCTATGTCACAGCTCCTTGACTCATACCTAGTGTAACATCTAATCAAAATGTTTATGAAGCAATGGTACTTTCCTACTCTATAAATATTTGGTGGATAGTTTGGACAAGTGATACTCAGCTGATGATTTGTTTGCAAACTAATCATTCCAGCTATTCATCACTTGGTCTTTGTTATTCACAGTTGTTCATCCAGGTCACAGAGTGTTGAAGACATCTGAAAAATTGCGATAATTGTTTTTTGGTGGAAGAGGACAGCTTTGATTTATTTTTTTTATTACCTGCTTCATGGGATGATCAGAATGACAATTGTTTTTCCTTTTTCTGGCCTATGATTAGATAAACAAAATTTTTAAGAGCAAAATGATGAGTGGAATATGGTAGGCATTCTATTCATTTAAATGTCATTGGAGCAATTAGTACTAATATATGTTGAAGGAGAAGCTTTTTGTACCACTGTAAAAATCATCAAGATTATGCTTTTGATCATATAACTGGAAAATAACTGGATTGCTAAAAAGAAAAATAGAAAAAAAAAATCCAGACAAAGCACTTATTTGTATGCAAGTTTATGGGTAAAAAAGAGGGAGAGGGATTTTTTCTGATAATTTCTAATACTAAATCCCAGAATACAGAATGTTATAGTATATAGTCAGATTTGTAATTCTAAAGATAACTCAGTTTTCACTGGACTATGTCTGCTTCCATCTATGGTTTCATTTTGTTCTGTATAAGTGCAAATTCATGGAGGCAAGGGACAAAGCTGAGAGAAGTGTATAGTCTAACTTACAGTTACATCAAAGTGTCCCATCAAAGAGTTAAGTTCATGCAGACCTGTGTTTCTATCGGTGAGTCTGAGCCACTAAAGATAGTAATTATCTCCTGTATTTAGTCAAAGGTGGTATTCACCTTGAAAGTAATTATTAATTCTTTGTAGCAACATAGACCAAAAAACCTACAACTCTAACTGCTATTAATGTGCAGTTATACAAACTGCCTCATTCTTCTATTTTTCTGCACAGATTTGAACTTAGACAAAGAGTTTTAAAGCAGGAAAAGTGAGGAAATTGGGTAAAAAGTTCATAACAAACAAGAATTATATGGAAATTATGGGAATTTTCCATTTACTATAAAACATCATAATAAAATACATAATAAAAAAACCCCCACATAATAGTCAAAACTACCTCATACTTTTTACAAAGTCAGATGCAAGAATCCCAAGTAGTCTTAGCAGGGTAATACAGATGGAAAAGTATATTGTCAGGATAAGCAGTAATACAAAATGAAGATAGATGACAGCTGCCACCTAGAAGCAAATGATCAGGAAATAACATAATCTGGAAATAAAAAGTTTTAAACTGTCTCCTCATCCAAGCTCAGGGAAAACCTTCCAGTAGGAGAAGTAGGCAGGGAAAAGAGGGAAAAAAAAAAAAACAAACCCCCAAACCAGATACATTTAAGCCTGGCAGACTTAAAGAAGTGATTTTACGGTGTGAGAGTCTAGCAAGGGGGAGGGGATTGGCTGATCAGGAAGACCCTTCTACAGCAAGTATTTTAAGTCTCCTTAGAAGTGACAGGGAGAGAAAGTGAGGAAGATAGTAATTAATGACAGTAAAAACTTAAGCCATCAATATCAAGCCTAATTTCTTGTAAAGAAAATGAAAGACGTTTATTTCACAGCCTGTGGCTTTATCTAAACCAGCAAGAGATTGATAGAACAGGTACTACCCTATTTATCCCAGAAAATCATTCAGATGGAAGTCAGTCTAAAATACCAACAGCTAATTTGCTTATTTAGCTACTACCAGTTGGCACAGTAGCAAAAGGACTTCACTGTTTAGCTGAATTTACCCTTTGGCTTTTGCAGGTCTTGTAAACTTCTCATCAGTATAAGCCTAGGGACAAATCTACAGCTGGTGTATACATTGGTTTACATAGTCTCTCCAAACAAATATGAGGTTCTTTAAGCAATTACCGTATCTATTTTTACATGGAAAACAGCAGTTATGAGCTTTCATTGGTCCTAGAAAGTTTTGATACATCATTTCTCATCTTATACTGCAATTTGACACTAGACACTTAAGACAGGGGGGTTTTTTATTTGTTTTGGATTTTGGTTTTTAATTACAAAATATAAGAATCCCATTTGCTCAGAAATTTTGAGCTCAAAGCAAATATTGGATATTGCAAGATTTGGAATAAATCATTAAAGTTGCTGACACTGAAATTTCCTTCAGTTTACAACCTGTCCTGATTTTATTTGCCTTGAAAGCTAATGCAATTTCAAAATACAAGATGATCAGCTACAGTCCCTTCTGCTCCTTTATTATTTGTTTACTCTCTGAATCCCTTCCAGTTACTTGCTCATTTGTTCACCTTTTGTAAGCAATCATTTGCAAGATTTTAGAAAGAGGCTAGGAAGCAAGTAACCATGTGGTTAGTTTTGAAAAACACATGCCATGTGTGGAGAGAACTCTTTGTAGGGCAAGTGCAGGAAACAATGCACTATTGTCTTTTATGTAAATTGCTACATTAGAGGTTAATTATACAGAAAATGCCATCAACACTTGTGAACTGTTGCTACGTTCATTAAGACCGAATTGAAGTGTATATCCATTGTGCAGAATTGCTGCTTTATGGGATGGTGGAGTTCTGCATCATCAGTCAGCCGGCTGTTATTTGTAAGTCAATTTGCCATCTAGACGTTGAGAATATTAGCTTTTACTTCCAGTAAAAGATAAAAAATCCCCAAATTAGAAGCTATGATACTAACTGTAGAAATTTTGAAAGCTTTAAATAGAAATCCCTAGAGGTTTGGACTCTCTGTACTGAAGGCTTTTAAGAACAGATTAGAATAACATCCATGAGGAATGACTTCACATAGTTTATCCTACCTACAGGGAGAGCACTGAACTACATAATTTCCTGAGGTCTTTTCTAGTCTTGTGATTTTAGGGTTCTATTGGCAGGTGGTTAGAACCCTTCTTCAGGCTGCAGTCTATCATTTAATCACAACTTCAATGCCTGGGTAGGAGCTTTAGGAACAAAGTGAGAGACATCGACCTCTCTCCTTCGCCAGTGCCCAGTGGTCATGACAATGACACAAAACATAGCTCAGGTTCCCACTAAGAACCAGAGGGGACTTTAACTCAGGCCTCAGCATTAGCACATAACAAGATATTGGTCATCCTTCCACTCTCATTTTGATCAAAATTTCATCAAGGGTACAAGAAAAGTAATAAATTCTCAAAAAAAACTCCAAACCAAACAAACCCCAAATCTATGAAAAGTCTCTTTTCTTCAAAGCTGACATTTTCAAATCAATGAAAAACAACCCCTTAACAAAATAATGTCAACAAACTGGAGCCTTCCCTGGAGGTGTTTAAGTTACGGGTGGACGGGGTCCTGAGGGACATGGTTTAGTGTTTGATAGGAATGGTTGGACTCGATGATCCAGTGGGTCTCTTCCAACCCGGTCATTCTGTGATTCTGTGATTCTGTGAGAGGCCACAGAAATACTAGTCTAGCAGCGGAGTTATTTGTGACAGTCTGGATGCATACTTACTTATTCAGATATCTTGGAGTGAAATAAAAAGGCAGATGTGCTCATCTGCTTTTTACTGAAAGCTCATGACTCTTACAGTCATGACTACTGTGAGTGTTTGAAGACTAAAAATATAAAAATGAGAGACGTATACATGGTTTGGGATACACAATAGTCTTTTTCACAGTATTTTAATATAGTTGTGTATATTAGTCAACAAAAACAACAAAAAACCAAACCACAACAAAAATATACAACAGCAAAAAACAAATGCTAAGAAAAGAAATAACACAAAGTCTGGAAACTACTCTGGCTCCCTGAGAGCCCAGAAGAAGTAATAACTATCACAGCTTTGACATTTCAGTGAAGTTTCCATTGTGGTTTTACACTTGAACCAGATCTAATTACTTTCTGATGATCTTATTCTCATTTTTGAAAGAAATAAAACCTGATGTATCTTTTAAGGAACATGTAAAACATTTAGTAAATAAGAAGGGAAAATTGTGGATTCTTTCTTAATGTGGTAAGAACGATAGCAACGTGTGACACCTAGGCTAGCCTTTGCTATTTTAACACTTTGGGCACAATAAGCTGCACCCTACTCTTCCACACAGTAGAAATATCATACACAGTACCGGGCACACAGTATGTGAGATGTAAGGCCTCAAATTCCACCTGCTTTTAGGCAGCTGCCCCAGTTGCTGAGTTAACTAACACCAACAGCGGTTGAGTCAGGAACCTCCAGAACCTGCTGCTGGTAACCTGAAGTCTTCTTCCTATTGGCCGTTGATGTAAATTGCAGGGTTGTCTTCCTAATGTGAACACTTCTCTCCTGTAGGACACATCTCAGCTAAGAGATGCAGAATGGGTCATATGAAGGAGGCCTGCACACCATTGCCTGTGGTCTAATATATTTTAATGTATAAATTTTCAAATTTATTAATGAATATGATAACAGGGACTTTCCTTATTTCCTCCAGGATTTCCCACATTGCTTGAAGAGTAGTTACAAAGATAAGTGGGCCAAACTCTTCTCAACTGTAATAGAAAACATAGCAAATGGGTAGAAGCCACAAACTGCAGCTTAGAAGGTTTCATTGGTGAAACAGACAATTTTTTTTTTCACTAGAAGGATGAAGAAATGCTAGAAAAGACAGCCCATGAAGGATGTGGAATCTCTGTCTCAGAAGGTTTCATAAATTCAAGGTACAAAGCCATAGTTGACTTGTTCTAGTACTGGTGACAGGTCTGCCTCAAGTGGAGATTGGAGTGAATCTCTTTCACAGATCCCCTCCCACTCACATTTCTACTCTGTGATTTCTGTGGTTCTGTGGGGGCTTCTGCCTCCAGTGACATAGTAAATGCTAAGCAAATCAACATGCAAATTGGGTCATCACAGTCAGAAAAATGCAATAAATACTCCCACTATTAGTGAAATACTTCAACAGATGTGTGTTTTGCATTGATTTATAAATATATAAATAGATCTTCATCAAGAACTAATTTTGTTGGTGCGACAGTACAGCTCCTCCTTCTTTGGCCATCCATTCAGTGATGGCTGCAGTTGTACAGCTGTGCCCTAGTGCCTAGTGGCACAAAAACAATTTGCAGCCAAGAGGGCAAAGTAAGCAATCAGCCAACGCTTATATTCTGCATGCATCTTAAATTCCAGTCTGAAGATCTAATATGAGCCTCTGCAAGTAGTTATGTGCAAACAGTCCCTGTGTAGCATCTAAATCAACGTTACATTGTTTTGAACTTTTGTTCCAGTGTTTTACATGGGAAATACAGATGGCTTTGCATTGTAAGAGTGTCAGTCTAGCATGAAGTCAATTAATGGAACTACATGAGGAAATCTTACCTTGTAAAAGCTTCATGTTTCATATGCAGTCACCACATGTGAATAATATATGCTACGTGAGCACAGCATAAAATCTAAGTTTATTTTATAGCAGGGGTTACAAACAGAATTAAAACAGGAGGAAGGGTAAATTTTCATTCCAGTGATATATTTTACAGTCAGTTCTACTATATAAAGGGAATACATCTGTTCCTGGTACCCAGGAAAAAAACCTGACTGACTTAAGCTTGTTTCAGTAAATTAAAAATCCTCAAGTCAGTGGTTTGAAGACCTGCTAGGAGTCACCACCTGGCTTCAAAAGAAAGAGCAGCATTTGTAGGGGTGAAAAGCCAATCCCTCTAGGCTCTCATTTACTGAAAGAAAGGTTATTCCATAACAGCCTGTCAACCTTCAGCCAAAATCACCACTGGCACTTTTCCTTCCTGGCCTTCTTTAGAAGATCCCTTTTTCTAGGACTTAGAAAAGACTTCTAAGACCTCTCACAGGTCCTGCCCTGAGGCATGATGATCCCACACCCTGCTAGCTCTCTACTGGTGAATGAGTCTCCCTTCTCATAGTTTGGGAGCAGACAAATAAGGCAAAGATTTTGTGACACCTGATTTTTAAACCACAGCAGAAATCAGCCCCTCTTCCTTTAACCAACACAAGAAACTTTCCTCTGGTTCATTCTTATCCAAAACCAAGGTGTCTGAATGCTGTCTCTGGACTCTACTTCAGAGTGCACTCTTGTAACTGTTTTGCTCTCATAATTTCACATGAAGTACTTTTGAGTGGTAATTTGGGTAATTTGGCAATTTTGTATTAAAGACTGATCTTTTACAAGGAAGGAAATTGATTTTCCCTTGAAAATTTTCTCAGTGAAAAATTTTTCCTTAGGCCTAATTTGGGGAACTCAGTGTTTAAAAATCCCCCCCTAGCTTTTACCATGCATGGCTGTGAAATACAGTTCAAAGACTTGACACACTACAGTCTTCCTGACATTGTTGGAAGAGAATAGCTGTCTTCTAACACAAGTAAGGGATTCACAAGTTATTCATTTAGACTAAGGTGTCTAACTTTAGACAGGCAAGTTTCTTGTCTCTAGTTCTTTGTGCCTCAGATTATTTACCTCCAAAATGGATATACTGTTCTTTGTTTATCTCGAAGGGCTGACAGGAGTCTTAGTTTATTTAACACCTGCAAAATACTTTACGATCCAAGTAAAATGTGCCCATTAAGACGTAACGCAACACAGGAGTACATGCTACCATCTTTTACTCCAGTGTCCATTGGCACTGATCCCACTGCAAATGAGAGAATTGCATAATTACATATGGGAAGAGGCAGTGCAAGAATCAAATGCACAGTCTTCCTCGGGCACCAAAGTCAAACTCGGGGAGGAACATCTTCAGCACTGTTCTACCCCTTGACTTTCCATTCCTCTTCCCAGTAAAGCCACAAGAGGTTGCAACTGGCAGCTCCAGCAGAGTGTGGCTCCAGGTCCCAGTACTTCCTCACGTGAGGTGGGGGTGGGGTGCTAAGGGACATGGTTTAGTGTTTGATAGGAATGGATGGACTTGATGATCCAGTGTGTCTCTTCCAATCTGGTTATTCTATGATTTTATGATTCTATGAAACTGGGCACCCAGAGGCCCAGCACGCTTTTGGGGGTGCTCTATGTGTCCAGCAACTAGCGAGCTGGGGAGGAGAGGCAGCTAGATTATTAAAACACATGTATTCAAACAGCAGCAATGGGACGGATACAGAAGTGGCTGAGCCAGGAGCAGCTGCTGCCATGCAGAAGAGTGCAGGCTGCTAGAGATTTTCACTGCTAGGGATCTGGCAGCGATTACGGCGAACACTATGAGCTGTTGACAGTTGAAGATGAGCAGCTTAGGCAGAAGAAGAAATCCTCTGGACTTACAGTAAGTCCTGTGACACTGTATCATTTGACTCAATTAGCTCAAATGACTGGGATATAATTGAACAAATTATAACATGAGTTGTGACTCATGCTGCATCTCAGACTGCCCATGTCAGCGTGGTAAATTAATTCATAGTCTGTTAAGTGAAATTTAATAGCCAACGGCAATGCTTGGCATATCACAGGGATATTTCATACAAAGGCAAACTTAGAGAAGGAAGGGCTTTATAAAACTCTTGATCTGTCCACTGATTTCAAAACCAAAATTGAATGAGGGCTGGAAACTAGAGACCAAAGTGAAGAAATATCTTAAGTCAACAAAAATAACAGAGACAGAAGTTATTTCTGGAATCATATCTGGTAACTGTGTTTGAACATTGATGATTAACGTATTAGTTATGTGTGTATGTGATGCAAGAGGCACAGTAAGTGGTTTGCTTGCATATTCAGCTCTCCAGCCTGTTCACTTTGTCCAGACAAAATCCCCATCATAAAAGGCTTATCTTGCAAATTAGTCGTCACAGTTATCCCAGGATTTTATTTATTTTAAGCTGCAGGCCCCAGTGTGACAGGCACACCCATTTAAAAAAAAACAAAAAAAAACAAACTCCAAAACACTGCCTATTACAACAGGGTTTTCTAACATGTTTCTTTTTTCCCCTCTTTTTCCGCCCATATAAACAGCAAAATATTTGCTGGATTCAACTTACTGGCAAGATTGACAATAAGGGAAGCCCAAACCTGTCTCTGTTGGTTATCGGTTTACGCCATAGAAGGACTCTAGTTCTGCAATTTGGATGCATACTGGTAGTGGTGTAGGGGGAAGTGGGAAGTGAAAGAAGGGTTGGCAGGAAGCTGAAGAGTAAAGAGAGTTAGGAACAATGAAATAGTATCAGAGAAGTGCAAATATGAAGTGTTAAGTAGTAGTAAAAAAACTTGAAGGTAAAAGGAATAAATAGAAAACTAAAAGAAGAAAAAAAAGAAAGAACATTTTTTTAAGGATGAATGGGTCAAAAGAAGATTGTTGCAGGATATAACTCTGGACCTGACCCTATAAAAATGCCTGTCTAGATTTGTGGTAGGGTGGGTGGCAGGGATGAGATATCTGACTTGCTTGTAAAACAGTTGAGGCCCCGCAGGATGTGCTGATTTTTTAAGAGCTCTGCCTTTCTCAGAACTGCTTAATAACTGTAATTTTAAGTAGTCCAGAACACATGATAGTGTGAATCATGGTTCCTGTGGCAAACCTGCGGTAAGAAGTTTTGCCAGCAGCAGTATAACAGCTTATTAGAAGGCGATCATATGCTTTTCATCCAAACAAGGATGTAGAAAAGGCATTTTGAAGACTGAAATTCCATTAATCAAAAGAATATGTTTCTGTTTGAAAAATGAAAATTCCTACACATACCCCAAACACTTATTAGTCCATCTACTGCTTTTGGTCATTGCCATTAAGCAAAGGGTTTTTTTCCTCTTATAAGGAGACAAAACTAGCACTACTCAAATGTAAATTACACCAAAAATATGTTGTCCTTTAATTGCACAGCTATTCCATTAAGGTTAAGAAGATGGCCCAAAGCACTGAAATTTGCCATTCAACAGCCCATCAAAGGCTTTGCAACAATATATGAAGAAGCGTAACATCTGACTGAAGATTTCTTCAGATAGAGGTAGTGGGTCAAATTCTTAGCAGGTATAAAAATGAGGTAGGTCCAATTAGATTATTTTAATTTATGATCCTGAGACATTTTTGAGACAGTATGCTAATTGAAGCCTCAGATTCTTTGCCATTAACGGTTTCTATGCTGTAAGACTTTCAGTCATGTACTTCTACTCTTTTTTTATTTCACTTGAGAAGTAAATGCTTAATAGGTAAATCAAAAGCAGCATTTCTCACATGAGAGCATTTTCCAAACTTAACTCAGACTTTCTTTCATTTCTCTACAAAACAGTGACCATGGGCAGGCCCTTAGCCCTCATTCAGCTTGTGAGGCTGTTGTAATCTCTGCTAGCCATCAGGAAGCAAACTTCAAATGAGCAATGCCAAGCAGAAGGGCAATGAAACACGTGATGATGAATATTCTGGTGGGACAGTGGTAGACCAAAAGCAGAAGGGAAGTTACTGAGAGGTCAGGGGCAAAAAGTCTTGGACTGCCTTTCCTGAGGTTATAAAAGAAAAAATTGCAATTTCCTGTTTTAATTTGTGATTTGTCTCTCACTTTATGTAGTTGAGAATGTATTCTTTGCCTCACAGAAGTCTACTGCTGAGTCTGAATGTGAATCACAGCCTAGTTTTCAGTCAAGGCTTAGCCAAGGATTTAAACCTGATTTCTGCATTAAGAAGGTGATTCTACTGTTCCATGAATAGCAATAAGCAAACTAATAGATGATTCTAGTCTGATTTATGAATTCTAGTCCTGATCTCAGCTATGAGACTCCAGATTTTGGACTAGGTTGTATTTGAGGGGCTGAAAGTGAAGTTCTTGCATTGCTACTTTGTGAACTGCGGGGCAGTGACTTGTCCATCATGATGTAAAGCTAGCATATAATGGCTCTTCAAAGAAGTCTAAACTGCTGAATTCTCCACCAACTTGAATCATCATTATGAGGGTCAATTTTACACTGGTGCATTATTCCACTGAGTGACTTATTCTAGTAAAATCAAAGTGTTATCTACAATCTCCATTTTCCATCTGCAGTATAAAGCAAGCAGCATCCACAGCATGTAAGCAAGCAGCATTCATGGCATGATTTTAAGCAAGGATTCTTTGTCAATAGGTTGTCTTGATACCTTTTTAGTCATAACTTCCTTGGAAGAGAAAGGAATAACCTTGATACAGAGATCCTATGAAGTGATTTTACTATTATTTCTGTTCAACAGAGTTCTTATGCAATGCTTTCAGTCTCAGAGTATTTTCTTTTTATGGCATTTTGTGTTTCTTCCCCCAAAATTTGAGTATCCTCCTGTAATGAACTGAGCTACAAGGAGCTATGTGTTTTCTGCCTGTGAGAATAACGGTGGCAACAAATTATGATCAATGTAGTCTATCCAGAGAAACAGAAGCAGAGTCTAGACAGATCAAAATGGCTTTATCAAAATCACACAATTTATACTGACTGAGACCTGACCTACCATAAACAGCACAGCACAGCTCACGTTGCTTTGGGAGGGAAGGGAAGCAGCAACAACAGGTTAAAAATCCTTGTTCCCTTGTGGTCAGAAATGGTATGCTGGAATCATCCTAGTACACAACCACATTTAAACATAGCTGTGGCTGGCATGGCTTGAATTCTAATGTGGACAGTACCTAATTTAGGAAAGATATGGGAGAAGCTGAATGTAAATGTGCACAGGGGAATATAAATGACTGGCACCAGTGTCACTTTCACTTTGTTATTAAAAGCAGCCTCACTGCTCTGGAAGCAAACAGGCATTAGAGAAGTGGGACTGGCTGCTGCTTTTAGCACAAGGACAGAGACTCACTAATTTTAACTCTTCATGAATGCTGTATTTGAGCAAGATACACTGATGGAAGTGGGGAAGGTATCTTGTCATCCTCTAAATACAGGCAGCTCCAGCTGAAATAGTATCCTGTTCTGGTTTGGAGGCAGTCATTTAGGTTTTATACCACACCAGTTTAGAGAAAAGCTGGTTTCTTCCTTATGAGAATTGGATTTTTTTCCATTGGGAGCAAAGATATTAAATGGTTATAGAACATGGTGTAGGTGAGGGTCACTTCTCAGCTCTAAGTTAAAGGACATTGCCTTCTATTAGAGGGCAGGAGACCTCAGCACTATCATGGTATCTCATACTGAAATGTTTTCTCTCCTATGGCAAGTTGCCTGAACCATTTGGACAGTTGTAGACTCCTTATCTCACTGCCTAAACCAAGGACAGGGAACCAAGATGCTGTGGCTCCGCAGAACTGAGGAGACAGTCTGTTCTGTGCCCCAAACACCCTCCTACCACAGAGGGATGAAAACCCAAGACAGAGAAATCACATTCACTGCAGAGAGGCTGATCCTGCTGGAACTGAAGAACCAATATCAAGATCAGGTGACTAAAAATGCAGGGTTTATATCAATGTATCACCTTCACTTGCTGTGGATGTTTTCCCATGCAGATGAACTCCCACTCATATTCATTTCTACAGAAAATAAATGCAAGTTGTTTTGTTTTTTTTTTTAAATCAGGATTATACACCTCTTAGAAAAATGTACTGTTGTATATCTATATCATTTTTAGCAGGTTGTTAATAAGTGTACAGGTTGGCCCTGTCACTGCTTCTGAAATAAACTAAGGTTTCTTTTGTCAAAGCTTTTAATAGACTCTTAGATTGGAAAAGTGCCAAGATCACCACAGGATCACACGACTCTGAGGGCTACTGAGATTTAAAAGTGCTTTTAAAGTTTAAAACAACAACAATAGCTCTACTGTGTCATTTTTAATAGATATAAATGTTTGTTACACAATTTGGATCCAGAAACTCTTTTCAGTAATGAACAAAGATCATCGTCATAGCTGACATTTCTGAAATGCTTGAGAAGTAAGTTCAAGGTCATGTTTGAATGCAAACATGTTACACATAGTAATTATCATGAGTTTGTTATATTTACTGGTACAGAGTATTCAGGGAGTCATGCATCAAGTAAACTAATGGTCTATTATTGAGCAAAGTTTAACATGAAGTTATGTGCTATGAATTTTAAAACATTTTTAATGTCAGACATAGTAAAAGTAATGAGAAAAGTATCTTGATTATGAAGGATTTACGAAAGGGGAGAAGAGGAGAGAGGGCAAGGAGACTAGAGGGAAATATTTTTTAAAAAAACAACAAAACATCCTTTTCTGAAAGTGTAGCATTTAAATCCTATTGTGTAGCTAACAAGATGGGAAATGTTGAAATGATTCCAATCTTGTTATGTTTGTTAATATCTTGAACTTCCCAACCAGGTGAAACTCTGTTCTAATTTCCAAGCTTGTACATTTTGACCTACTGTCAGACTGAAACTTCACAGCTGAAAGTGC
The DNA here is from genome assembly GCA_013389865.1 of Piaya cayana. Taxonomy (NCBI): domain Eukaryota; kingdom Metazoa; phylum Chordata; class Aves; order Cuculiformes; family Coccyzidae; genus Piaya; species Piaya cayana. Next base: position 73,362 of record WAAB01011815.1, on the reverse strand, counting down.
TCTTGGCCTCTCCAGGAGACCTCTGTGACTAATGCATAGGTGTCTTCTGACACAGGATCCCTTTGCTGGAGGCAGTTTCAGTATTAATCAGTCTGTTGTCGCTATGGGCTACAACCTGCTAACAAAAACCTTGTACTTCTCACTGATTCATTGTAGTCATTGCTCTTATTTAGCAGGGTTTTAATTTAAGCAAGGTAATTGCCTCTAAGATTATTTTTAAGCAAAAGGGGTTTTTTTTACTAAAAAGATATTTATTGATCCCACGGTCTCTTCCAACTGCTTGTTTTGTATTTGTACTGTGTTAAAACTTCAGCTTGCCTTTCTTTAAAAATCTCTGCCAAAACATTACTAATTTCATGGTGGGGACAAAACCTGGGGAACCGTCCAGGAAGATATATTACTATCTATGCTGGGGGCTGCAGCCAGAACTGCAGACAAACTGAACAGGAGTTGGATTGAGGAACATTTTTGTCCAGGACATCTCTAGAACCAACATGGCCACACGGGTTTCATCACTCTTTTGTGGTTTGGCCCTACCACACAGAATTCTAGGAGTGAATTTTACTCAAAAAGAAGAAAACAAGTTAAGTGCTTAGCTAAAAAGACATTGTTGTGGTCACTAGAGATAAGGGAAAGGGATAAGATTAATACTTGAAAGCCTAGACTATATTAGAAGAATCAAGGATATGATTTATCTGGCTTGACAAACAGGTCCGAGCAAGTAAGTGTAAATATGGCAGTGGGATCCAGTAGCTGCATGAAGGAACTAAACAAAATGTTAATTACCAGCAAATAATCTTGACAGGTGTTATTCACCAATGCATTTCATCACTATTTAGATATTTTGCTTGAAAACAGAGAGGGTGTTAAGAGGGATCTTCTAGAAACAACAGAGATTCTAACCTCCAAATAAGGGGAGGAACAGATTTGCTACTCAAGAGATCCAACTGATATTTGATGCAATTCATATTTTTTTAACACAAGGAGTGCTCATCCAGTGAATGGATTTCTTTCTGGGGCAGCATTGTCTTCATTATTTCTAAAGCTTGGGGAATGGCCATTACAGTCTTTGTAACAGTCCCAGCCATCTTCCAATGACAGTTTTCATTGGTGAATCAAAATGTGCTTTACAAAAGAAGTCAAGGTCATTAACCCTGTCTTACAAACAGGATAAATAAGGCACAGGAGGAAGGGAGGGGCAAGATTTTGTCCAAGGTCAATCAAGGACTCAGACACAAGCATTCACAGTCCCAGGCTCGTGATAAGCTGTATAGGTTCCTAAGCTAACCCCTCTGTTCATCTGCTTTGGGCCTCTGGTTTTGGTGGTTTGTTTGTTTGTTTGTTTTTATAAGAAGTCCATATGCATAAATCCAGAACTGATAGAGGACTAGTCGCTAGCTAATGGGAGTCCAGGATGGATCATCTACACCGTATCATTCTTATTATGTGCAACTATTTTTAGTTCCCAAAAATTTACTTATGAGAAACAACTTTTAATAACATTATAAGCACCTATGGCCATTCAAAAGCACATCATTCCTCAAAGCCACTCCTGAGCATTGCAGCATGAATTACTTTTTTTAAAACAGTGCACTGAAGTCAGTGGCCATGTCTGGAAAATATCTCCAAGGATACTGCAATACTTGGAGGTGCTAGGGAAAGCCTCTTTCAAGTTGCAGTTCCTAAAGCCACGGGAAAAGAATGGGATCTTCATCTTTTTCTCAAAGAAAATTCTAGCCCCAGTTTATGAATTAAAACTGGAAAATGTAAACTTGGGAGCCTTGAAAATAGGGATGTATTAAGAGTCCAATACATGTGCACTTTTACTTATTTACTTACTCTTTTTTTATAAGACTTCCTGTTTCAGGAAAGCTTGTTCATAATTTCTGATGACTCAGGACTAGTGATTGTATAGCTCCATAGAGGAGATTTTTTGTTCTTGCTTTCATATATCTTATTGGAGACTTATGTAGGATAGTGGATCTAGTAGATAAAAACATGCTGAGGAGATTTCCTGAGGATAGCATGTAGGCAGTGACTGAAGAGGGGTTGGTTTGAAAGGTGCAGGCCTTTCATTATTGTATGTCCAGTTTTCTGTCTCAAACTCTGGTAACAACCCTACCAAAGAGCTCTGTGAGATAAAGCAAGGGGGCAGGGAGGGAGCTGTGGTACAAGGCAATGCGCTGTGAGGCGAACGTCTCAGCTTTGAACAGTGAGTCATAAATTTATCAGAGACAGAAGGCAAAAATCTAAGCTAGAATGCAACTCTTTTGAAAACCAGTGGCCTATATGTTAATTCTTAAATATAATCACCAGTACCATGCCTCTGAAAAGCTGTTTCTCTCATCCCTCATGTGCAACAAGGAGCATATCAATATGCTGTTCAGAGGAGATAGATGGATAGCTTAATTCACTTTGCAAATCTACGGAAGCAACACTTTAGCACTTTGGCACAAACTGTCTCTGACTTGGAAAATTAGTAAAGAAAAGAAGTGGTGAAAATGTCAGGAGCAGGAGGACTTCATTTTTCTCTTGTTTAAAATGTCATCTGTTACCTGTGATCAATGCAAGGAGACAACTTCCTATACTATAATGATTTGCAGTATGTTTATAGGCACAGATAGAAGTAATCACAGGGTTAGGCAAATGTCTCCTAGTGAATTCTTCAAGTGTCAGAAGTGCTTAGTTCTGCAGTTCTCTCTTCCCAAGAATGCAGGGGAGATTGGCACAGAAAGCTATGCGGTTTCTACATTTCCATACACAAACCCATAAAATCTGCAGCCTATCTGGCCTCAGCTATGCATAAACATATCCCATGACCAAACGCCTAGCACTTTTTAAAAAATGTTGTCTTTACCACTGAAGAAAAGGCAATAAATATTTTTCACTTTTTTTCATATCTAAACAAATACCTAGGAAAGGAAATACACTTACGATCTTGGTGCTAGAGTGAATGTTTTAAGCTTTCCATTGTTTGGAATTTCCCGTTTAATGCCTTGCAAATAAGACTTCAACTACTGATTTTTGTCCTTTCTCAGTGAGAATTCATTGTCCAAATATTTTAAATGGTACTGAGATGAATGGGTCCTAGTTTATTAATTTCCCTTGTGTGCACCAGAATTTGGGATACTGTTGAATACCTCCTCCTCTGTTAAATATCTCCTCTGCACCCAGAATTCTTGTTTAATATTCCTTAGCAACAGGGTCGTGGATGTTTTGTTGGTTTTCGTGGCCATACAACTCCACAGATTTGTGGAGTTGCTTTTTCCCACTTGATACTCTACATGAAGTAGGCAAGTGTTGAAACTCCCAGTTTATGGTTGGTAAATTAAAATAAAAAGAGCTCAGTATTTAACACTTCTGAGAATGTTTTAGTCTGAGGCCCAGAGCACAGAGGTAGAGTAAGGAGTGCCAGGGCTTTGACATCTTGGGTCATTGCCACATTAACTTATTTGTCCTTCCTGTTGGTGAGTGAATTATGGCTTTTAATAAATAAAATTATTCCCGAATCTTGCAGCCACTTCCTGTCACATTAGCATGGTGGCTTTCCAGAAGAGTTAAACATGCTGTCCCCATGACTGCTCCTAGCAAACTCCACCTCCTACAATGGAGAAAGGCACCGTGTTTGTATAATGTTTAAAATTAGAGCTGGTCAAAAATATTCAGTTCAAGTATTTTTTTAGAAATAAAATGTTCTAAGTTCTTACAAGTACTATTTCTTGCAGAAATCCATTTCCTGCCATTTTCATGAAAAAGTCGAAGAAAAATAATTTTTTCTTCTCTTAACCTTCTGAAAACTTTTCAAAATCAAATCAGTTAAAATATTTCAGCTCAAATATTATATACTTACAAATATTCTAGCCAATTCTTTCTAGCAAGCCTTTTTGTCTCTTATACAAGCAGTTATGAAGCACAAAATGTAGTGTGGGGAATTGCCCCTTCTCTAGAAACTACCCTTGCAGTCAGCACATTTCCTCAGGAACCAGTCTGCAGCCAGCTCCTGCCCAGAAGCTGCTATCTCTTCCAAAACATTATTTTTTGCCCTCAAAGCCTAGTATATTGTGAGTGTTACAGGACATACAGTAGGTTAGATCACATGCTTAATTATTCAAGTAGGTCTATCTTACCCACCTTTTGGTTTCCCCACCAAAATAAAAAAATTGCTTTGGTCCTTTGCATTTCCAGAGTGCTTACTCACCATCAGTATTTATCTATTCCCAGCTCTGCTATTTGCGAGGAGGGTGAGCTTGAAGCAGTGACTTCACTTGTCTGGTTTTGTGTACTGTCCTTCTGGTTCTGTTTTCAGAAGCTTCAAAATAAACATTATCCAAGAAAGGGACAAGTTGACTTTTGTATCTAAGACAACCACCATGATGAAGCAAAAAATGTATATTAATATTATAAGAGAAAATAATATGAGCAATAAATAGTAGTTAAATGGCATGACCTAAGTTAAAAATGGTGAGGTCCTGCCCACTGCTTATTTTACTACTCCATGCTGCTTTTGAACAGATTCTCAAATATCCTCCCAAAATAGAACACATAAATACAACTCACAAACTCAGACAGAAAAAAAATAGTAGAAGCTGAAGCAAAATAAAATTAAAGTTTCTTTTCACAACTATAAGTAGCATTTCAACACTGTATGCACATTGCACAGCATATATTCACTGATAAAATCTAGCTTCACACTTTATCTGTGGAAGTAGTGATGTTCCTAGAAATCCTTAGTATACTAACATTTTGGAAAACAACCCATCCAATGAGAGGATCAGTCATTTTCCTTCTGTTACAGGAAAAGCTTCAGAATTTCAAATGGAGAGTCTGCAATTTGAGCTTGGTGAGTCAGACTTAACAAGGCAGATGCGCACAAAGGATTAGCAGTCCATAATGCATGGGGTTTCCCAGTCTTATTTGCCTAAATTACTAAAGACAGAGAAAGCAGCAAACGCAAAGGCTCGAGCAGCAATGTATTTCTCTTTGTCTCAGGACACAGAGATCAGTCTGGCAATGGCTGCATGAAGAAGGCTGCAGTGAAAGAGAGAAGCAGTTCATTCATGGTTATGCAGACAGCCCCAAAGCCTCTTTGACACAGGGACAAGGATTATGCTCTGGAGCAGTTTAGAAATTGGCTGTTAGGTCAGACTGAACACTGAGCCTGCAAATCATTACATCTGTGAGCCTGTAGTCAGGTATAGAGTGTCTGTTAATTCAATGGCTGATATGAAAGAAAATTAAATTAATGGGATTAGTCACCTGCATAAAAGCTGTATTCATCTGAAGGAGAGACATAGAGTTCTGCAGGCAGCAAAGAAACACCCTTTTGCCCCTTACAATGACTCTTGACTCTTTGAAAATCAGGGTCCACATTTTCCTTCACCTCTTTGTCACCTTCACTTCATCCTTGATCCTGAATTTTCCTTAGCTCCTGTTTTTCCTGTGTCTATTAATCTGCCTCAGACACTCTCTGTGATTGTCACCTTCGTTTAAATTCTCATGTATATCACTCTCCTCTCACCTTGACTGCTCATCTTCCTTTTTCTACAACATCCTCAAACTCTAGCATATAGCATTTGTAAAATAACACTGCCTGACTTCTAGGATATTCATGCAGCGCAGCTCATCCTATTCCCAAATATTTCCACATATTTCTATCAATTTCTAATTGCTTATCCCACTGCACATCTATTGTCCAGGGAATTTTCATCCCCTGATTGTGGACCATTTCCTTCTTCATCTAATTTAATTTTTTTCTAATTTTTTTTTTCTTTAATAGAAAGTGACTATTGTTTAGAAAATACAGTTCCATCTGGAACATTTCTATCTATCGCTATGTCATTGAGAGCCAAATTTGTATTTCCTGTTGAATTTTTTTTTAAGTAGGTTGTTGTCTTCATTTGCTATAATTTTGGCCCACGGGTACCTCTTGAATAGCAGAAGGAAAAGCCTATTTTATCCTCTTGTTTCCTCTCCGAATATACTTTGTATAAATGTATTACACATCATGGTTTAATCTATCCAGTGCTTTATAAAAGAGATATATGAAATAGTTGATTTAAAATCAAATTGCCCTGTATCTCAGCTTTTGTAAATCCCTGTGCTGTCTTTGGCTACAGGATACATCTTAATCATGGAATCACAGCTGAATACTAAATATTTGTACATGTAAGCCCCAAGGAACACTAAATTTCTTTTTTTCCTTTTTAACTAGGCATGTTATTAATTAACGCATAGCAAAATGATTAAAAGCATTTTTCAAATAATGCACAATACAGAAACAGATGACTTAATTGATTGATTGGTGTATGAGCAGGGTCCTAATGGATTAACATTTGCATATTAACACAGATCCAATCTCTCTCATTTAATGAGCTACTTGCCACATTTTGTCTTCTTTTAAGGAGCAGTGAGCATGATGAAACAAATAAACTCACTGGATTGCTCCCTCTCAAGGGACCAAAAGATAAACTTGAAAAAGACCTTTGTCCAGCACTGTTTTATGTGAACCCTCTACATATCGGTGTGGTAGGTTCACAAAGTCAGCCACATTTTATTTCAAGTTACTTAGGAAAAGAGCCATTCTGAAAATCACAGAAATTTAAACTACTGCTCATAAGATGCTTATAATGTAATTTTCTCCACAACGGTCAGGTATTTGCCACAGCTGGTTTTGCTGCACATGAAGATGGAGTGGGATGTCAGCAACCAGCTCATTCCATCTGTGGCCTTTCTGCTGCCATCCGCAGCAGGACTGTGAGCGTCCATCTGATCCGACCATCCACAAGGAATGGACCTGAATCATTTCAGGTGGGTAGATGGTATTTTTTAGTCACTGGCTTCACTGAGAAGGATTTCAAACCTTCCAGCAATTCTAGTAGTCAACAGCTAGATACAAGCAGTACAATTAGGAAAATACCAGTGAATGCATCTTCCAACAGGAGCATGAGCACAATAACGTATGGCAAAAATGTTTTCGCTTCAAAAGCAGGGTTTTATTGAAGCATAATTAAAAAGAAGAAAAAATGAAAACGAAAAAATCATGCTGCTTTGGTGGTATACAAACTCTCAGTATGACTGCTGCTAGGTAAATCTGTGTAACATACATAGCTGTAACCATGAAGTGCAGTAGCCAGGTTAAGTGACAATCTCAGGGACTTCTGGAACCCAAGTTAATATCATAATATGGAACTGCATTGTGCCATATAAGAAGGTATTTCAAACTAGATCAGGCTTCCATAATACACCACTAGTTTGAGCCTTGTAGAAACACCTTTTGAGTTCTTGGCCCAGAGCCTTGATTAGAGTCAATTGGCATAGCTGTGTTACAGTCGTTTTCCTGTTTACATATGATGCAGATTTGGTCTGTTATATATTTTGGCCATGGAGTAAAGCTCTACCTTCTGCTCAGCTACTGTGAAGATGGCTGTCATTGGGCTTTGAATTTGACATTTAGGGTCAAGCTGGGTGACTCTGCAAAGCCTCCACACTCAAGTAAGTTTACAAAGTTTTCAGGAAACCCATGTGACTTCCTGCTACCTGAGATTCCTTTGGATTGTTTCGCTTAATTCTAATGGCTGCTGGGGTCCGTGTTTACTGTGGGTGTATGGGAAGCCTTGACCAGATCCTACGCCAGCAGATGTGTTATCATTGAAGGGGGAGCACTCAGGCGTTGGATAGGAAGCAATGATGAACCTGCATCTCTGACAAGATATGCTACCTTCAGAGTGAATTGCCATACAATGAACTAGCTGCAAATTCTGAATTTCTGTGTTCAGCCATGAAGAGACTCTGCTGCTGTTTTGATTGACATGGTTCATAGATACGAAGGGTATTTTCATCTAGAGGATACAATGGGATCATTTATGGATCCTGTACTGAATGGTTTTAAGCTCCTATTTGAGCAACAAAGATAGTTAATCTACATGCAGATTTTTTTTTACTCAAGTAGATTTTTTCAAATGGGTTGTCCTAAATTAATTTTAAGCTTATCTGTTGGTTTAATATAGAATGTGGAACTTTATTCACTGTACAATTTTTTTTAGAATCCATCAACCTGTGCTCATTATTTCAATTCTGAAAGAAATGCAAATAAAAATCTAAAAAAACCCCTGTATTATTCTAATAATGTTTATAGTATAAATTATAAGTACAGGTAGTGCATTCATGATTAATAGAGACAATCATGATTTTTTGGAAATCAGTGCTGAAGTATCTTGTTACTGTGATAGTGTCTGTTAATACCGGTCACTTTTTTTCATGGAAAAAGTATTTCAGGCATGTGCAGCTCTCTATCACCCATCTATCCAGGAATGATAAATGCAACAAAAAAACCCAAATCATTGACACTGATGAGTTTTCCATTGACTTCTATCAAACAAGAAATTAACCCAGTGCAAGGACCTGGACAATGTTTCTATCCATAATAACTATTTTTAGCCTTTTTCCTAAGTTATTACAATCTGAAAAGACATACAAACAGATGTGACCTCACTGAAATGCCACATATATCCAATATAAAAATTTTTAAAAATCAAACAGGAAAACTGTAGTCTACAAACTACTCTGCTTTCATTTTCTAATCTTCCTAGGAGAGAAGCTCAAAAATTGGAATCGTTACTATTTTGATAAAATCTTGTTTTCCAGAATTCTGCAGAGCTGGGGAAAAAAAAAAGCATAAAATATTATCAACAACATTTGTATACTTTTCTGTTCCTCTTTCTCTTTATGTTTGACGTGCCAATTAAACATGTCTGACCACACAGTTAGCCAGAAAAACAAACAAGAGGAAATACTACTTCAGCTTGGTTTGCTAAGTTGTTAAGAAGGCTGGTGGACCAATTCCCACAGTGTGTGATATATCTGTGATCCTGCCATTTCACAGCCCCTTCTCTCTCCCCAGCCTTCTTCATACCTGTACTGCATCTGTGCATAATCAGACCCTTAATGGGGAGAACACAAACCTTTCTTTTACACTGTCTTATCTCAATATCCTTTGTTATGCCAAGTAGCAGCCTATGAATGCCAGACACTTTTCTCTACCTCTGACTCAAAAATATTGTGGTTTCAGTTCCAAGGGGAGAAATCTATGATTCCCAAACAATTGAAGAGATTTGTATCTGAAAATAAACAAACAAATGCTGTCCGTTTGGAACATGGAAAATGTTTTTCTCCAGAGCAGCAGTTCCCGCGCATGCCCCCAAGTCCCTAGGGCCCTGCTGTGGCTTCTGCAGTTGCCCATCCTGGAGCCAAATTTAGATGGTGGGAAAGAACATCTTGGGGCTGGAGTGTGTGGTGTCAAGGGCTACTGCACCTCCAGGGGCAACTTCTCTGTATCCCTGCTAGGAGGTGTCTAGAGCTGCACCATATAAGGAGGAGAGAGGAAGAAAATCTCACCCTCTAAGCAATGGGAAGCCCAGGCTTTGCCTGACCTGCTCAGACTGTCCCAAAGGAGCAAGGTGTGAGGGGAGGAGCAGCGGACAGTTAGAGGGGTAGACACATGCAGGTATGGAGCTGGTGAATACAGTATCCATGAGCAGAGGGAGAGGTATATAAATCGATGGGAGTTAACTGTTCGTGTTCAAACAGGTAAGTGGTAAAGTATTTCTAAAGTCCAATCTAAGAATATCACCCTTAGATAAATGTCTGATAATGCAGCCTCCCACCCTTAAACCTTTCCTCCAGTCAACTTTAATCTTCCTGTCATGATCAGAAACTCATAACCAAGTCCTTTGCCTTTCTACTTAAGAAATCTAATTTCTCATGGTATCTTTTCCCTCCCACCAGCAATTTTTGTTCCACAAAGATGACCTCAAACATGTCTTGGTCCACTGTCCCCAGAATTCATAGAATATCTCAAGTTGGAAAGGACTGATAAGGATCATTGTGTCCAACTCCCTGCTCCTCGCAGGACAATTGTTTCTATGTCTTTTCTCCACTAAGGCTTACATGAATCTGCTCCCTGTTGCATGGCCCATGAGGCACAAGAAGGGGTATATGCTGTTTTGTTGGTACGATTCCTCTCCAGTGGCAATTACACTTCAATTGCATTCTGTGTATAAAGAAAGACAGAAAAAAACCCCCACATATGCATATAAGTATAGTTTAGCTGAATTAAATCTTAAATTTAATTTTTCTTAAATTAAATCACTCTGAGGTAGTCTAGGCCAGAAACAACTTAGGAAACCTCTGACAAAAAAAATCAATACATATGTATGAGTTTATATCTTATACTTTAATTAGACATCCAATTAGACCTCCAGGCCACTGGGTCACAGTTTATGCCATTTCTTTTTTTTGTGAAGTGTCCAGGATATTTGAAATAGGTGGTAGGCCTGAACCTTTTCAGTGAGAATCTGTTTTTCCAGTGCATTCACTAAGAACAAGACAGGGCTGTAAACAACATAATCATGAAACATCCAGTAACAGCACTGCATATTGGAAATATGAAGTATTAAGACTCAGAAACTGGCAACACAATTGTTATCAAACAGTTAGCTCTTGCAGGGAAGATTCACAGCTGATGTAATAGCAATGATTCATGCAGTGATATGGTGACTGAAACGATGTGGAAATATATCCTTCCAGTCTGATAGCCTTTACTTTTGAGGGAGTGTTTTGCTGTCCTTTCATGTACCTTATTACAGCCTATACTATCTGACTTGTATCCTCTACGTCATGGCATTATCTTGCTGTCAGTTCCTGACAGAGACTCATCATTTCAAAATTCTCATCATTTCAAAACTCTGCTTCTTTGGGAGAAGCAAACTAAATTACCAGCAATGAGAACAAAATTCATAAGAGAAGCTGGCCTTTTGTTCCTCTGCTGACAGTTATATTCTGATAGGTAATATATCAGGAATAATTACATGCTTTGGTTTATTTCTCAGTGATTTTTTTTCCCAATAAAATAATTCTGTAAGAAACAGACAATTCAGACGAAACTCTTTCACCAAGATGCGTGTGGCAGAGAAGTCTTTTATAAAGCTGAATACAGTTCTAAATGCGAACATTGTTTACACTTGAATGTGAACACTTACAGAAGTGAAATATCAGAAAGGTGTGATTTGGCTCCTGTGGATCTCCTCAGCTTTCTATGATTGGCATTTCTCCCTGGGGTAATTTATAAACTAATATTTCCCGTTGTGAGAACATTGGCAGGCTTGAAGGGAGAATAGTTCCAATTTTCACTCTAACATGACTGGCTCGCATCCAGAAATTGCAGAAAGAACTTGCCATAAAAATTAGATGAAAGGGAAATTCTTGTATATATAGTATTAATGGCACTATGTGGAAAAAGGCACATTTTGAGCAAAGGTATATAAGGATACCACATGTATAAATAAAGGTGCATCACATGGATTAGCTAGGTGAATTTTTTTAGATTACCAGCAGATACAACCTGTAGGCTATAAAACAAAAAAAAAAAAGAAAATTATGTAAAAGAGAATAACGACACACAACACTAAGTAGACACTGGAAGCTGTGCAGGTTCCCTTCTTAAATATTTGTATTTTTTATCTCGGTCAAAGGTTTCAAAAGCCATATGAATCAACAGCTAACGCAGGTTCGACGATGTACGCTGAACCTTTCCTGAACTGCTTTGAAACTTCTTAAAATAGAGTAACTGCTGAAACAAGATACAGTAGCGTTGCTGGCTGCCTAGACACCGTTCTATTTTAATAAGTGTCATGAATGCTTTGCAGCATATAAAAAATAAATGGCAGTAAATAAGTAGGAAGCCAAGACTCTGTGACTTCCAGCAGAACTGCAATGCAAATAAACTCCAGTAAAATCCTTCACAACCTCTCCAGGGTTATCTCTACACCATTGTTTCCAGTTAACAATTTATAAACTTGGATTTACTGATTATCCTTGTCTGGACAATAGACTGTAGCTCTTAATGCTTTATATAATGTCAGAATTTGTCAAGTGATTAACAGACTAAACTAACTATTTTTACCTTTACCAAGATGCTGATGCATGTTTGCTTTAAAAGGTTTAATTTTCTTCTATTAGTTTTACCTCTGTGTAGTTCCACTGACTTCAATGAAGATGAGTACCCTTTTTTTGGTATACATGAGAAAAGCAAATTAGGACCAAGAATTTAAAATGCAGGCAAAAAGACCCTTTAAAAATCCTGAGTAGGTTGGGTTTCAAAATAAATCCCAAGGCAATATATTAGGCATTTCTCCTGTCTTCTGTGCTTCAATTCCTGCCTCTTTGTCTCATATTAAAAAAAAATATTAAAAATAACACAAATACATTTAGCCACTTATATTCAAGGACCATATTATGGATGCCAAATTGTACCTATGATTAATTAGCATTTTTCCTGTTATTTTAACTCTGTGAAATTATTTTTTTAAATTCTCAAATTGTCTACACAATGGACAATCAATAAATACATATTACACCAACCAGCTGAAACTCTTAGTGTATGTATAAGTGCAAAGAGATATGCATATGTGAAAGAGACTTTGTACAAGAAGAATGCACTAAACATACCAGAGGAAATGCATACTGAAATGGAAATCATAGATAATCATGACATGCACTAAGGGCATTAAAACCCTCTTGTATATTCAGGTAACATTGATTTGGTTTTGTTCTGGAGATTGTGAATTGGGGACATTCTGGAAAAGAGTTAAACATGTGGACAGAACGTCTTTAAGGAACGTTTTGTTTCCAGCGATGTATTTTATGAGAAGAAAGTTGCTGTAGTCACAGTCTATCACAGGAAACTTACTAATTAATTGCAGTCTGCACCACTTGCACTTAGCTACGTGCACAGGCTGACAACATCACATTCAGGAGTGGTTTGCAAACAAATTTAAATATTCAGTGCACAGCTTCCTGGAAAGAGGCCATCTTTCTTCATGCTGTAGCTTTGGGATGTAACATTTATTAGTGACTTATGCTTATTTCTTCTGGCTTTGTGATGCCAGGATAGTTAGCAGCATTTTGAACCCTCTAAGGATGTTTGTGTATCTATATATACACAGTAGGAATTGGGAAGGGAAAGAACTACCATGAGGGATGTAGCAGAGGGAGAAATGGAAAGAGATGCCTGTGCAATGTTGGTTGGCAGTATGGCTGTCTGGGAAAAAAACCTTTGTGTTTTGTAGCAAATACATAGGTTTTAAAAACTCCTTACACTCCATATCAGAATGAAAAGGTATTTCAGTTTAAGAAGTTCACAAAAAAAACCCCAAACAAACACCAAAACCAAAGACTATCCCCATTCTGAATCTCTAATATCCAGCCTCAATGTCTTTCAATCGTCTCTATGTCTCCTTCTACCACTTGGCTGTTCCTTTTCTGTCAGCCTCAAACCTTTGACAAAATGCTGATCCATGTCCCTTTCCCTCTCAGTTTTTCCTACTTTCCAGAGCAAATGATGCCTTAATTTTTGTTGGCCCTTCAGCCCAGGGAAGAGCAGCATTCAAATCTGAAAGCGTAATACTGAAAGTTTTTGTTGAACTGTTTGTTGTGAACTCTTGGTGATGACTAGTGTTAACTTCATCAAGGGTTCATGAGCAAAAGGGTCCTTCTTCATTTAAATAAATGTGTATTTCCCTTCCTAAATGAGCATTTCTCAAGCAATTTCCTTCTCAATACATAAAACACTTAGAATAGAGACTCCAACTCAATACTATAGAAAGCATTAAAAAATTATATGTGAAAGCAAAGAAATAGTAAGCCTAGGTTAGGCAGAGTAAGGCTCAAGTATACACATTTCTTTAGAAACCCGATCTTATTACTAGATGAATAGTGTTCATCCCCAGGGACAGCTGTAGCTTAAATCTCTGAACAATGAACAGAAATAATTTACAGACTCATAGCCTCTTTAGTTAAGATCAAGTTTCCAGAAAATTTCTATGTCTGACCTAAAATCATCAATTTGCTGCTTCTGCTTCATTAAAATCATTGTGACTCCTCTTATGTGTGTGCCCTCTCATGCAAGCGTGCTCCACCTGGTTTATACTGATCATGACAGAATTCCTGCTTTCTAATAAAATTTATGAAGAAGTATGCTATGATACTACAATGCACTTGAAGTGATAAATGAAGTGATCCTTAAAGCATATAAACTTCCAGATGATACTTCGCGTGTCTGTAAATGTTAGGTACAATTATGTGCTCTTCCAGGCCATGAAGACCATTTTTGTTCTTTAGTGTCTAATATAATTTGACTCTAATTTTCTCTACAGAAGAAATTAAACTGGAAGTACCTCCTACCTCCACCTCTTATACCTCTTAGAAGCATTTGATGTATGAGTTAATTTATTCTGTCTCATAATTGATCATTTTCTCTCTCATGATATAAATCTACAGTGTCATTTACATTGCCTGTGTTCATTTTACCATCAGTATAGTAAGTGACATTTCCTGTAATTAAGTAGAAATATTACTTTAAACAATTAAGATGCACATATTACAGAAGTGAGAACTGAAACAGAACCAATTGGTGGTGAACAGACCGGTGCCCACCAAGACGCTAACTTCTGTAACCCATACTTGAAGCTGCACAACAAAGCAAAGAAATACACATAATTGGCATTGCTGGCAGTTTGGGAATCTTAGGTGTCCACCTTGAATCATTTTTAAAAAGGCCACATGATTTTGAGGATAAGAGTTTCAGCTAAAACCACTACTGTCAGGCCACATTTTTGTTTATGCTATCCATGTACTTATAGAACAAAGACGAGTTTCATGAAGCTACTTCTGTTTTCTCATTGCCATTATGGATTTCATCAGGACCATGATACTTCTATATTCTCTTTAGAATGATGGTAATAAAGATGAAAGACAGCTAAAAAAGTGCAGGAACTACTCTGTCTTTTTAAGCTTTCCTCTAGATAGATTTTTCTTGTTTGTGACCACTCTCATATTTCTCTGAACACTCCCTATATACAAATTCAAGTCTTGATGCTGCAAGATCCTTGACATCGCTTGTGATCCACCAGATACTTAATTTAAAGTATACAAATTTTCCCTTTGCTTTCAGTGGGACTTTGTGTAATTAAGTAAATATTGAAGATGTCGCTGGTTGATGTTGCCAGAGACATGTTTGTGCCTACAACAAAAAAAACACATGCAGTTTTATTAGTCACCCTAAAAGGACAATCTGTGTAGCTATTGATTTCAGCTACATACTCATATGTTTAAAAAATAAGCCCAAAGTTAAGCCTTTTCTCTTCCAATTAATAACAATCTGCATATGTTTGCTCCCAGAAGACTATACACTAACTAGTTCAACACCCTATGACAAAAATCTGCATGGAAACAAAATGATCTTAGGGAAAAAAAAATAGAAAAAAAAAAGTAAAAGGCAAACTGAATTATGAAACCAAATTACACCTAAATACAATGACAATAAATACTTTTAGCTGTAGGCAATAAAAATTACATCATTAATAAAGCTAAGTGGAGAAAAATTTTTCTTGTCACTTTCATTTATAACTTAAATTTTATATTTTATCCTTACACGTTAGCTCAATGCATTACACATCTCTCAGGCAATTCCCCTTTGGCCTCAGCAATCATAAGTTACTGTGGTTTCAGAAAGTGGTGAACGGGGTAAATGGAAACCAATTTTCAAGGATGAAATAATGTTCTAATTCAAGACTAGTAGTTTTAAAGGAAAGACAGTTAGGACAGAGAAATAGCAAGGAATTGATGACATGGAGGTTAAAACTGCAGGTCCTCATGGATGTGGGAAACAAGTCTAAGAGAAACTTATGGAGCATACTTAAACTGTTGTGAGTTTAGTTATTCATGAGTTTGCACATGCCATTGGTAATGGATACATATAGTGCTGTTCTTGACCTTCCCAGTAACCCAAACGTCAAGACCATTCCATGTCCTGTCTTATAGAGGTCATTCAAAAGGCTCATCAAATTCAAAGAGAGGGCTGAAAAAATAGGTAAAAAAAGAGCTGTTCATTCTACTGCTTAGTTCCAAGAAATACCAGGAAGAAAGAGCAGCAAGTAGTCTCATGGTTAACTATACAGCATAAGGGTCTGGTGTATCAGTGGTGTTAGTGAAAAAAACACCTCAGTAACAGCATATTTGGCTTTTTTTTTGATAGATATAAATCAAAATAACTCAATTCATGGCCATAAACAAGAGATATGACTATTTGGGATCTTGTACTGTACATTCTTGGTATATCTCTAGTTCAAGCATCAAGTCTGGGAAGATTTATTGGGTAGGGATCCAGCATAAAAAATCCTTCACATATGAACTAAATGTTTGAGGGAGAGGAAAGACGCAGCTGAAGACAAAACTCCTGGCATTACTAGTTTCAAGAGGAAGCAAAAAATTCACCTGTACACCTCAAGTGAAACAGACATCAAGGGATGCAAAAAGGACTAATAGGCCAAGTGCTAAGCTTCCCTTGAGATATCTCTTCTACCCACTACAGAAACTAATCATTACTACCAGCTCTTGTTCTTTCAGGCATTTAAAAGAAAATGGCATGCCTGCTAGAGCCAGACATTAGTTTTGGTTTTATGGTATGAGTGAGTGAGGAGTGAAATAGACCTTTCATTATTTTACTGCGCTTATTTTCTTGTTCTGTGCTTTTATGTGAGGGCACCTTATGGACACCCTGTTGTAAACTGCAGAGTCGTTTATGGCTTATCCCTCTAATATGTTTCATGCTGAAGAGGAAAACTCTGTTGCAGCAGACAAAATTCAATCTAAGGAAGAGAGCAGCCTAGAAATAAAAGAGAAGAGAAAAACACCAGTAGGAAATTCATATAAGCTGCATCTTAAAGTCATTGACAAAGATTCTGAGCAGTCTTAGACACACCGTCCAAGGAATGGAGTAAATGAAAATGTTGGTCCAGACTTGGGGTTTTAGTGCTAGCACCCCATAATATCCATTTCATTCATCCAGTAGCAAAAGAACCTTCACAAATCTATTCCAAAGTAAAGAACGTGTCAGAATCCCTGGAATTCACAAATCCATTGATTAAACAAGTGCTATTAACAGTACCTCTTTATGTGAAATTTTTTAATGTAAGTATATACATTCAACAGCAACTGCATTTTTTTCTAGATTCTTAGTGATTCCCAGTATTGTTACAACTATTTTGTTCCAACCTTCTTATTTTAAACTCTGACTAAAACACATGGGGCTTCCTTGGACCAGGAAAGATTTATACTGGCAGGCTGGAGATCAAAAGGGAAGATTTATTATTAAAAAAAGCACATCTCATGAATATCATCCACACCTGTCCAGATTATAAGAATCTTGTGTTATATCTTGTATTAAAGAATTGTTTGTTATATCAACAAATAGAGCTCATGTTTGCAGTTAAACTATGCTCTATAAACAGTGCTAAAAAGTGTTTCTTACAACCTAAATATAGCACATATCTTTTCCTTTATTTTTACATGCCAGAGTTGGCATCTTTATACATTGCCAGGCTGTAAGGAATTAACCCATCACATTTTGCAACTACATACTTAAGTTCATTCTTCTATTGTAAAATATGTATTGATTTAAAATGAAACCTAGTCTTAAATCCTTTAAGTAAATATTTACATGTACTTCTGTATTTTATCTAAAGGCAAGTAAACCTTAATTTCATAGATATATATCTGACTACAGAAAACTGAATAACTTAGTTACTGCTATATAGGTTCCCATAGGGCTTAACTGCACATTACCATTAACTTCAATTAAACCATTAGAAAGATGCATGAAAATCAGATATCTGAGTTAATGAAATTGAATTTGATTGAATTTGAATTTCTTTAAACAAAACTTTTCCCATTAATACCAATTGATTTTTAACACATTTATATACCACTAAATACATCGGAAGAGTTTACGTCACCAAAGCTTTGCACTGGAATTTTGTGATCTAGATGTTTAAATGCTGCTAATGTGGTCCAGGTTTAGTTCTTTTGTCTAGTGAATCGTTTGTCAGAGACAAAATCTGCCTTGCCGCTTTGCACTTTATTTATTCTTAACTGAATTCTGAGAGAATTACAATTCTGAACTCTGAAAAGAAAATGTGTCTGAGATACACAGGATGACTGATCCAAAACAATCTTGAAAACAGGTGCTCCAGAACTCCTGCAGTACATTAATCCTCTTGATATAACGCACTGTGATAGAAACAAGCATTTTTGAAACTAGCATGTTTGATAGCATTACTGTACCAGAAAGCAACTCAATGGCACTCATGAATGACCAACTGAGATGCCCTTCTTGGTAGTTACTGATTTATGGACCAAGCTGCTACTGTTGAGCTGTGGTGATTCTCCTGTGCTTACTTCCAACACACACATTCCTGAATAATCCTTGCTATAATTATAAAGAAGTAGCTGAAGGCAAGAATCAAATGAAATAATATCAAGGATGGAAAAAAAACAAAGGAAGGGAAGGGAAGGGAAACTATCATTTACTACAAAGATTATCTAGTGAATAATCCTCATAGAACATTGTCTTGGTCTTGAATCCCATCAATATACCTGTATAATTTAATGCAGTAAAATTATTTTGAAAACCAAGCAAAATATCTAGTTTTCAGACTATTTAAAATGCCTCTCATATATGCCCACTCAGTGCCTGTTCCTGTGGGCACCCAATTTCATCTAGATTTTCCAAGGCCAGTAACATCATGTTAGTTCACTGTCTTATTTTTAGTGTATTTTTCTCTGCATGTCAAATTCTTAATTTCTTTTCATCATTCCCACTTATCCTTCCTGTTTTCCAAGTATTTTTTCTTATGAGTCCCTAAATCAGACCCCTCTTACCTGCAGATACCTGCTTATCATCTCACATAATGCAGAGGTCTCAAAAAGCTTTCCAGTGGTGGAAAATTACCTGCATCATGCCTCATGTAATTTTAATCTGATCCTGTCTCTCTTCACCATCCCAGCATTTTGTTCCAGCTGTGCAAAGTATATGTTGTCCTTTCTTTATCACCGGGCAGCAGTCTGGAACAGCCAAATGACCTAATCATGGGCCTATATAATTTTCAAATTAGTGTCACATATTACCCATGCAGGTTGTTCCCAGCATCTCCGTGATTTGCATGTACTTTTCTGGATAAGACTCATTAGACTTCTACAATTCAGGCCGTACAGTCCAGTTTCTCAGGCTTAATGGAGTCAATGGATGTCTAGTAAACATAGTCAGAGGAACAGGATGCAACACCTCGTTTCCTGAAGTAAACATCTAAAATACATTATGGGTAGTACACTCTAAAAGTGCCTCTGCCTCACCATTGACTTTAAAGGAAACTCACCCATCCATTCAGCTGCAGACAATTATGCTACAGACTTCTACACTGTGTGATGTGTATTGCCCCTTAAGGACCACATCCTTTTTTTTTTCATCAGAAGTCAGCAATGAAAAGAGTTAAAGATGACAATGCAAATAATAAATTATAAAACTATCTAATCAAAGTTTTATGCTGTGAAACAATCTTCTAGGTAAACTGGTGGAAAACTATGTGTAACGTCAGAGGCTAATCAGGCTAAAGATACAGAAAATATGTTTCTGTGTTTAAAAATATTTACCAATGCTAAAGTGTCCCATGAAGCAGTTTCTTGCTCCTGTCTAAACACAAAATGACCAAACTAGTCCAAACCCACAAATCTATAAATAAGTATGTTCCAAGTATGTATTCTCCTTTCAGCATAAGACTGTTATGCTGACATAGCAACTGTAGTGAAATAGGGAAACAAATAACAGAAACTGAAACTAGATACTTGAAGACTGGTTCTAATTTTTTTTCTCTGTTTATTAGAGGTGGAAGCTTTTATTTAATTATTAATTATTAGCTTTAATTGTCAGACATGAAGAGTATTTTCTATTGCTGGTTTCCCTTGAGGTAATTAAATATGAACACTATTAGGATGATTCCACTGTCTTTAAGGAATCTTGCATGAAAAATTGTTGCTTTGATAAATGTACAGTAAATTTTTTGTGGTTGAAAGCCCTTCATATTCCTCAGACCAGCAGTCTGCTTTGGATCCTAAAAGGAAAAAGGTCTTAAATCAGACACAGTGCTAACTGAAGAAACCTCTGTAGAGGCTATGCTTAGTTTTGAAGTACATATTTAAAAAAAAAAAAAAAAGATTTCTATCACCTCAGATTAAAAGGAAACACAAATAAACTTTTATTTCATATCTTTTCTTGGAAAAGTTTATTATCATGCCCTAAAAGACTACTAACAGTGGTGGTCAATCTCACTAAAGTAAAAATAGTTAAGCAATATGCAGAAGTAATATGTTTTTATTTATTGTAGTACTGAGACAGTGATCACTGCAGTAGTCTAGCAATATCCCAGGATTACTTATTCCTGATAATCTTTTAAATCAAGTTGAAGGTAAAGCAAGTGGCAGCACTGCTTTTTCTTTTGTGCAATTAAACAAGCACTCAACTACCACAGCTGAAAAATTCATTACTAAATTTATTTTTTGTATTTTGAGTTCAAAATCACACAACGTTTTTTCAGCAATGGATTTGATACAAAAAGCAACTCGTAAGGCTGTCTAGTTCTATAGTGAGGAAACCATAATGTTGTACCTTGAAACTAAACAGTTAAGTGACAACAGAGGGAAAGGTCATCAGCACCCAAAATAAACAAGGAGCAAATTGTCATCTAGAAATGACCCTCCTTGGAAAGGACAAAAATATGTGGCTTAAGGTATTAGTAGAACAATGTCTTTTAGACACTACTAACATCTCCTTTGAAACATTTGTAGTAACGTAGCAGCTGAGAGATGTCTCAGAAACACACACACAAAAAAAAAAAGTTACAGAGACACGGAATGTGAAATGCAAAATAACAGAAAAAAGAAAAACAAACAGAAGGAAAGCAATTACTGAAACCACAGTGAAAAGAAAAAACCACAATAAAACTCAACATTCAAGCAAAGAAATTTTTTTCAGTAAGCTTTTGACATCACATAAGGCTTTGACTTTTTATATAAGAATGTATTCTTACACAATTCATACACAGACTCATAGATATTACAGCAGGTAATCTGAGGAAGGAAATTTGAGGACATTGTTTTCTGTTACAGGATTAGCAACTTCACTCACTGACTATGATGTTTTATGTTCCTGTGCACCAGACTAGCACATCCTTAGCAAACAGTATGGTCACTACTGCTTCCCCTTTCCAAGAGCCCATTTTTGCTACTCAGCCCTTCATTAATTAATAACGGAAAGCTTTAAAAGCACAGTGGTTTCTATAACACCAAAATGGTCCAAGACATAGACTGAAATATTCACATGGTAGAAATAATGGGTCTGGTTTCATTTATTCTGTGGGCCAAGGTACACAAACTCATATTCTCAAAGGTAGTCCCAGAACTAGAAGCACATCTGTGGTGTGCTCAAAAGTGATATAGTACGGTACTGTGCCCAAGTGAAGCCTTGCAAGAACAGAAATGAAGAACACAAACAATTTGTCAGAAGTCTTTTATCTGACAAGTTTTTGAAATAGCATTCATGACAATAAGCATTGGGACTGATGTCTCTTACTAGATTCATAAAGACAGAGATTTTTAATGACAGCTATGGTGTTTTATTCACTTGAGATTAAGTAATAACCAAGAGACTCCTACCCAAATGCTCAAATATGTTAATGGACTATTAGCAATACAATTAAATCACAGCACTGTTAAACATCTCATCAAAACCTCAGCAAGCCTACAAAATTACTTTTCTATTGTTTCATTCCCCAGAAAACTTCCACTCGGTTCCTGTCCATCTAATTTCTGCTAAAGCTATCTGTCAATGCAGATGAAGAAGCAGAGTTATACACCTTTTCAGGCAAGTCAGATAAGGGAGCAATAACAGACTCTGCAGCTGTGTCAAGCAACTACTGTCATGGATTTGTACTTTCTCTGGATAAAGTGAAGTCCTGCCCATTACACATCATTTACTATTTCCCTCCCAAAACCTTTCTCGAGAGCACCAGGCAAAAAATACTAACTCTAAATCATACATATCAGAGAAAGAGGTTACTTCTCTCCTGGAAATCAGGGCAGAAAAAAACAGAACCACGAGTCATAGCTCTTCTTCCAGTCTATGACTGAGGTTTCTCACTGCTGGTCCAAAGTGAAGCCCACACATCATTTGCTCTAGGGCAGCAAGGATGCAAGGCCACTTCTCTGCTGTGACTTTTACACATACAATGGACAAGTGCCAGCCAACAGACCTCTCCAGAGTACTCCGGCTGCTAATGAAGCTTTACTGTCACCCCACTGACACAATCTCGGAAGGATCTATAAATAACCAAAAGAATTCACTCAGTGCTGAAATAAACACAAGGGGCCAGATTGTATTGGCATAACTTAGACAAGGAATGTATTTGGGCTTTTGGTGTTCATCTTGCAAACAGATTGCAGCAATGTGCAGATGTCTGTAACACACTGACCTAGCATACCATGGAGAATCAGAAGTCAGCCCCTATGTGATCTGCACTTACAATTGGTGAACAACAAAAACAAAGATGTATTCCTTAGCAATTCCCAACAATGCTAATACTGCCTTCTGACCCAATCTCTCTGAAAATAAGGAGCAGCATTTAATTGCCATGTCTTTATTTTCTTGCACTTGGATTCAGCTGTTTTGAAGACCATGCAGCTAAATCATCACCTTGATCTTCAACACTTGGTCCAGCTATCTGTGCAGCCTCCCTAGTACTGCCTGCATCATCATTTTGATAAAATAGAGCCAGAGAAAGAATGATGGATTTCCCTGCAAAGAAGCACCCCTGAATTAAATTTATAAAATGCTTCACATTCCCTCTGTTCAAACATTGCCTGCAGCCATAGAGTGGGTGACATTACTGAGAACAATGACATCTATTCAAATTTGTAAAGCAAGCATTTGATAGACACGCTTCCTCCAAGACAATAACTTCACTGAATGAGCTGTTAGCTTATCTAGCTTCTATGCTTTCAAGTATACTGTTTGAAAAAGTCAAGCACATACCAGCAGTCCTAGACCTGAGTTTATTAACTCAGGAAATGTTTCCAATTTCACACTGAAAAGAACCAAAAATGTGACAGCTTATTTTATTTGCTCAGCTCTTGCTGATTGAAAGAAGTGACAGTGAGCATTAATGTACCACACAGTTACAAGGAGATCTGCAGAATGATGAATTTCTAAGAATCGTCAATCTTCTTTTAGTCCACATTACATAATCTTGTTCTTTGCTGTCTTCATAGCTGACATCTCACAACATTAAATCCTATGGAAGGTGTCACCTAACATGTACACATCATGTGCATTTGTCTAAAAGATCAGTGCACACCGTACATATCTCTCTATATTTAGGCCTGCAGCTGATGTTGATGCCACTATAAATTATTTTATGAAGTAAATCAGTCATTCAGATATCGCTGGCTATGAAAGATTTCCAGTTGGACAGGACAACTCACAAAAATAAGTAAATAAACAAGTAAATGCTCTACTAAAAAAAAAAAAAGTTTCTAAATTTTCCAGAAGCTACTATCCCGTGTTAAGTGGGGAAAAGAGGGAAAGACGCAAAAGAACAGACCTTAGCCAATCCAGAACAATCTTGCTTTGGGAAGAAAGATGTTTTTATTACTAACATACATAGACTTTAGTTCTCACTGCAGCTAAAAATCATCTTTGTTATAAAATGCAAATAATCCCACAAAATCTAAATGATGGGATTCAGTAATGTTGTTAAATCATATTTATTTTGTTTGGGCAAAAATCAAGTAGTCTGCAACACTTGCTAATTTTTTAATTCATGGAGCCTGTTTTTTTTCAAATGAAGTGTAGTCTAACTCCTTAAAGGACTTCAACTTTTTTTTTATAGCTGGGATTGCAAACCCACAAAAGTATTTATGCTGAAAGGAAGAAATGTAGCCTTCTGAGATCATCAGGAGCATTAAAAAGGATTTATAACATTAAGAATGAGTTTACAAACTATACATCGAATATTGCCATTGGATTTGCAGAAATTCCAGACCAATTTCCATTAAGTGAATACAGCAGCTCCATAAAGAATACAAAGGTAAAAAGGTATATCCTGTCCTGACTTAAAGCATTTCCTAAGTTTTAAGTAATATTTCTTCAAAAATCTCATCTCTAATCAGCTACTGAACACTAATTTATATTATTTTAGGACATGTAATCAAAACTAGTTACAACTATGTGATGATATAGATACTATTTGACATGCACCATTTAAAAATTGTCTTGTGTTTACTATGAGGTGATAATAATTTGAGTTGATTTTAACTGTTTTTCTATTGGGCTTGGAAAAAGATGAGATGATCTCTATTTTAACTATGATAGTGGAGCCAACATTCTGATTTTGTAATGAAAATACAGCTGCAGCAGTGATATCAGATGATTAGGGCTATGTACAGACATCCTCAAATCAGCATGTGGAAGAGAAACTTTGGAAATAGCATGTATCGTTTCATGAAATTACATAGATTTTCACAAGTTTGATTTTTTCCCCGCAATGCAGAACAGGCCGTTTGCCAATTTACCACATACCCTTTGTGATTATTTCAAAGTATTCTGATTATCTCTATTATAGGTTACATGAGAATTGTATGTGTACTAGACAACTTCCAGCTGTCCAATATTAACCCAGTAATGAAAGTGCATTACTGAGTCAATTAGAAATCCATTGAGGTCTACAGTAAAGTTTTCATTGATAGCAAGAGGATTTCTGCAGCTAAAAATATTCTATAGAACAAAATTAGTCCCACTGTAACATAACCCAAACTTTTTTTTTTTTAACATTATGACAAGAAATATAGTACTGACAGATGTAGCTTTCTAGGAGGAACACAGGCAACATCTAAACTTGGATAAATCTTTAAACCATTGCATGAATTGCTTACATAGTTTCAGTAAATAGCTGAAAAATAAATGGCTTTAGGCAACTATAGAGGCAGATTATTAAAATCTAAACAGATATAATACCTGTATTAAAAGAATAAAAAAATGACAGTTTTGAATGAGGTCGGTGTTATTTTTCTTGAGGACATTACAAAGATCTTTCAGCATGCCTGCAGATATGTAAGTAATCATGACTTACACATAAAAGGTCAAGAACCATCTAAACTACACAGGTTTATATAATCCAAAGGTTTTGTTAACTATTCAATGGCCAATGATGTCATTATGGAGCATCTTATCAAGTGAGTCAGTTGAGCAGGAAATCAAGAATGTTTCAACTTAAACAATCCTTCAATAAGGGCTGCTTTTCTCAGAAGTCATGTTTAATGAAGTTGTAAACTACACTGTAAAGTTAAAGGAAAATCTGACCGTTCATTTTATTTGTTTATATCTTCTTTAGGAAACATCTGCTAGCTGTTCTGCTGCTTCTTCTCCCTCTCCCTCTCTCCTCTTCCACCCCACCCCTATTGCCCCTGCTACAATTATTTACTTACATTGCTATTGATGCAGGGATTGAAGGTTTAGGCAATCTTTTCGTCTTTAAAATCTGGCATTTCTGGATTTAGTTGAGGTCACCTAAGCTATGAAGAAACTGACAACTGCTTGTTGGAATGTAACTGGGGGAAATTATTTTTTCCCCGGGGGTAGAATTGTGACCTGGTTACATGGCTGGAAAAGAAGGGAGATTTTTAAAAGGTTTTACCCCTCTTGCAACTGTACTACCACATGTATACAATCTCAAACTATTAGACTGATGGAAAATGCAGTTTGAAAGCTTCAAGAAAGCCTGACTGCTACAAAGCTGACATTTTATTAACAAGTGTTATGTTCGCAAGTTGTGTAGCCCCAACTTTACTCTGGAATTTAAAAGGTCACCCTGGACACCAAATAAGGCTTCAAACATTGAAGACCTGCTGTGAAGAACAGCTGGCAATGCATGCAGAACTCTGCCACAGGGCGATAAAAGAATGAAGTGAATATTTTAGCAGTGCAGTGTCACTAATTAACACAAAATTTATTTACTTGAAAGATAAAAATATTTGGAAATGGTAAATGCTTCATAAAGAATGTTTGTCCATCAGTTATGCAAGTGTTGGTTAAAGTAGCAAACATGCAAGACGTATCTTGGCTAGGATCTGATGCACTAAGGCTGAGTATCTCCAGAGTCAGAGACACAATGTTGTTGAATCGGATGATGGATCACAACTACTGCAGAGAACCTGCTGGTTATAGTGGAGCGACACCTTATTTATGCCCTTTCGAATGAAAGAAGAGCAGCATTTTCTGAGTATCACGCATACCACTTGTACCTCCCTGCAAATGCACAGCCCTGTGGCACTGACCTTCAGATGCTGCAGAACATCAGCACTTTCAAACAGCAATACTAGAGATTTTAAGACAGTGGCTTACAAATATGAGGTACTAGGAAAAGTGTTTCTCCTACATTTGACTCTGTGTAATGGGCATGACGGCACTGACAGCACTGCCTTGCACTCCCAGCAGGTTCAGAGATGAGTGGGATCTGAAGAGAGAAGTGTAAAAATAAAGTTCTCACTGATTCTTTGTCTCCTTCAAGGATATTTCATATTTGTCCTTGGCTCACAAAAACTCTTAATGCACCTGAAATTCTGATTTATTTTTCTTGTAGGAATGTAAAATAGAGCAGGGTTGCAGCTTTTTCTGCTAATACAGAATAGCCTTACGATGTTCCTACTCAGTCAAACGGCACATGAAAAAAGGCTGCTGAAAAACTGAAGGCCATTGGAAGTCCTGCACAGCTGTACTACCTGGGACCCAGGGGAAGCATAGAAATATGAATAATTAATCATCATAATTTGAAAATGCTTCTTTGTGAATGACTTTTAAGAGCTTCAAATGTGACCATGGGGATTTCTTCTTGAAAGGAGTTCAAGACGGCCACGTTGCCCCAATGTTAGGTGAAAAATGTCTCCTGTAGCATTAATTATACTTCAATCCTGTAGTAACATAGAGGTGACTTATTGTGGATTCCTTCACAGAAGACCACATTTCGTGCTAGAAAATCATAAGCCATATTTCCTATGTGTGACCACCAAGAACATCATGTGTGGTCACTGTCAAATCATATTCTCCCAAATAACTCTAATATAATGCTTTAATAGGCACTGTCAGTATGCAGTGGACACATATCAACAAAAATAATACCTTTGGAAACATCTGTCCCAGAATAGCTCTGTACAGCACCAAGCCCATCCAAGCTGCTAAGCAAAAAGTCAAATTGTTGGACAAATGGGCCACCCAGTATGAGACTGTCTGCCAGCTTACATCATTCACACGTACAAATTAGCAAAGCCTTGCAGGCAACAGCAGACAGTCATTTTAAACTGTCTTGATGTGCTGCCTATCCAGTCTTCAGAACAACTGTAAAGCACAGGTTCTCCAGGAAGGCATCTGAGACAGTCAAAGAGAGGTGGTACTTATCAAGGTGCTAAATGGATTCCACTGTGTTAACTGAGAATCCATCTGCTTTTGCCAGATGTTAAATAATTTACTTCATCTCAGCGTGACATAATTTATACTTAATATATCCTCCTTTTTTTCAGACTCTTGTTTTAGTTTACACAATTAACTGAAAGCCAAGAAATAGATGTAAGCCATCCCATATGGCATCATGCCTTGTTCCTAAGTGTGAATGTATATGAGAATTACATATTCACAAACCTCCCAGTAAGATTACCCCATCTCTTTGTGTCACTGAGTTCAATTGAAATCCAGCGTAAAACCACTCCAAAGAGAGGCTAGCCTAAAACACACTAGCAGTACCTCAGATCAAGTATAGCTCGAGGACTACTCAGTCTAGAGTACAATTTAGTGAAGCTTTTGGATGCTTAGATATCATCCAACAGAGAAAATCCATGCAAGTGTTGCAGCACTCTGGAGTTGCCTCTCCACTGGAAGGTGTGAAAGAGAAGGTAAACAAATTCTTCCATCTTAAAATATCCTGTTACAAAGAAATACACTAGTCACAAATCTAGACAATGTATAACCCTCTGAATCTCTTGAATAACACACAGGGAAGATGAATGGAAAGATGAGATTGTCCTTTTGTCTGCTTTTCCCTTACAAATCTTGAATTCAAAACACATTCTATACAGTATAATAAAACCTCAGAAGCACTAATGCATAGTCTATAGGATTGAAAAGAGAAGCAAATAAGTGGGCAGTCTCAGAATGGTTTTCTTTGTAATTGCCTACTGCAGTTGGAATGAAACATTCTACTCAAATTATGCTTTATTCTGTTTTTTTTTCTTTTAGCTTCAAAAGTGCAAAGACGCTGCTGAAATGAAACATTCAGACTCCACTCAGTATTAAATGACTGAAGATTATGTGCTTCCATGTAGTACAGTTTCTCGTTAAGTCAGGGTCTAATAAAGCCAGAAATGAAACACATCAAGACACTGGCTAACCGAACTATCTCATTAGCATCTGACCTCCACTTTCAGAAAAAACTCCACGAAGATCAATTACAAAGTGGGAATATTTTTGTTTTGTAAAGAATATGGTGGAGAATAGTATGTAGTTATGATAGTGGGTTACTTCAGTGTATTCATAAAGTATTTGAAGTTTAATTCTGCACTACACACTGCTAATTCAGAGCACTTTTAACTCAGAATTGTTTAATAGAAATTGAAAATACCAACAAATCTACACCTGAACTAAAAGTAGGATCCATCTTATCTATTGATCTGTGTTCTGCAGAACCAGTGCTTGATTCCAGTAGTCATCAAACTCTGACTCTGAAACTACAGATATGATGTCAACTGTGCTGCTCTGGGTCCTGTTCTGCCCTATGTGACATTATATTTTGAACCAACAGTGTGAAACAACTGAATGTAGGAAATCCATCAGTAGCAACTCCACAATGCCTTACAGCTTCCTTTCCTACCTTCTGCAACATGCTATTCCCCTCTTCTACCTCTTAGCAGTGCCAAAGCTAGAGGAGGAGACATGAAGAACACAAAAATATTTCTAGCATGCCTGTTTTAGGGTGAGAAGAAAGACATGGACAGCTTTGGCAAGATTGAGGCTAAATATAAACTTGTCCCATATTTCTTTGCAAATGAGACTTGAATGAATTCTTCAGCATCTTCCATCTCCTGGCTGCTTTCTCTTAATTATAGAACTTTCACAAAGATCTTTTGCAGTGTCAGAGGATGGCAGATAACCTGATGCAGACAGCAGCAAAAATCTGACACCCTGCATCCTGCACAGGAGGGCAGGGTTGAGAAATAGTCAAAAAATTCTTACAATTATTACCATAGGATCTTTAAATGTCCAGGTAAAGGAGACATGACCTCAATCCTTAGCCTCTCCTTCAAAAAGCACGAATAATAATAACTACAGCTAATAACAAATATTAAATATAAGGAAAACATGTAAGACACTAACCATTTCAGGCAGCCACAGGACTGAAATGACCTTTTTGTAATGTTGGAAAGTTTTCTAAGAAGAAATGTTTAAGTTTCATAAGCAAAGAGCTTAACTCCCAGCATTACAGAAGTCACTGGGAGTTCTGCCACTGACTTAAAGGATCATGCTTTTTTAAGTGACTGAAAGGGAGGAAAGTGTGTAATGTAGTTAGCATTTGGAAGAAAAGAGTTATGAATTTTCTGGAAAATGTCCTGGAAGAGTGAAGTTGCAAACATGAAGCATATGTGTAATTTGAAGCAAAGCAGCGCCTCACATGCAAAAAGTTAAGCCAAGTTGTCATGGAACTGGGATCTTGAACATCCTTTGAGAGAGGTCATAAGCGTATGTCTGCTTGGAGGACACCCCATCACCACGTCTGTCATCATTAAACTTCTATAATTGTCCCTTTGGAAATGAAAATCTTTACAACAAGAAAGAGGATTAGATAACTATTACGAAGTTAAAGTAAAGCACAGCAATTCTTTTTATATTATGGTTGGTAGCCAAAAATTGTAATTTTTTTTTCTATCAGAAATACCACTGAATTTTGTAGTTTTTCTATCATTAACTTGTGGCTGTACCTGGTTTTTATTTAAATGCATTGAAGCTTTAATTCCTCAAAATTAGAAGACAACAAAACTAGTCCTCCTGGAGTGCAACAATAGTGGTTCTTTCTGTAAAAGTTTTCCAAGACAGACTTGTTTTTTTTAAAAAAAGGATACAGTGTACCAGTGAAGGCTGCCCTGTGCTACATCTAAACACAGCAACAATCACACAAGATAACAGAAAAAGAACAAAAACAGCCCCAAAACAGGCAATAAATCGTATTCTTCTAGTTTCTTTTTTAAAAAAACCAAAAGTCACAAGTGACCAAGTCACTCCACCTGCCACAAGTAGTGAGTGATACAGGCCAATGTTAAAAATAAATTTTGGTCTTGGGAAATGTTATAAGTCAATCAAAGCAAAGTATTGCTGTTGTAGTCACTGAAGCATGTGCCTGATTAAGTACAAAAACTGGTGTCCAGTGTGTGCTTCACAGTCCATGGGCTTGACTGCATGTTTGGGACCTGAATTTCAGTAAGTGTTGTCCATATGCCTGTTATAAATACTGCATTAACTCTGCTACTATGAATCAGAACAGCTGTGGGTTTTCAGAACTGTATGTACACACACACACACACACACACAAAAAAAAAGTAGCTTCCCATTTAAGGAAATAAAAGTATCCTTATGAGAGTCCAATGCTGTATCAGCAACAATACTTGTCAGCAAACATTACTGCTTTTTTATCACAGCTGTAGCCTTGATCATGTTTGCTTGCTGTCTCTTCCCGTTAGTGTAGTTCTCCTGCTGTTTATCCCTTTGCTCTATCTTTGTATTCTTTCTGTGGAAGTATCATAAATGTGTTATACGATTGGTATTTCAGCCAGCAAACCCAGCAAACACTCCCTGGTGTTGGCATTTCACCTTTGACTCAGCACCCTGGAATGCTGCCGGATGCTCCCACATCCTCAGGCTGTATCGCTGGCTGCAGCTGAGCAGGGGACAGGTATCACAGATGTCACAAATGACATCACCAGTGATTCTGTGCATGCTTCAGACTATCACTAAAACTTACTTGTGGACTGCAATGCTACTGAATATTAGTGAGAGTTTAAAAATACTTTTGAAATGCCATCATCACATTTTTAACTTTTGTAAAAAAAGGCAAATTTCCCCTTCTTCCTGCCTCTTTCCTCCCCCAGCCAAGTCATGTCACTAATCAAGTGACATGGAAGCCATCATGTGACTATTGTGATCCCATTCAGATGGTCTAAAGAGGGTCTTTACGTAAAGAAAAAACAACCACAAAGTGACATATTCTTCAAGATTGTTTCAAACACTGTTTATCTCAGTGTTGTTGGGATGTTATTTTCAGAAAAAGGCTGAATCTGCAAAGCTCATTCAAGACCTAGCCTTGTTACCTACTATGATTTTATCAGGAGTCTTGTGGTACTTGTTGTCTTGTTGAAAGCTTCACTTCAGCATGGAAAATATTAGAGAATGCACCATTCCATCATTAAATAAACAAAACCTGGATTTCATGACTGGGAAGAAAACTCACAATATATAAGACACTAAACCTCAAGAAGTTAAAGTCATAAATCTGGGAGGCAGAAGGTGGAGGTAACTTACAATTCTGCATTTGCTATTGATAGTATTAGCATATGCCCTGGGCTTCTGGTTCCAGCAGATGTGACGGCCCTGTTACAAAGGCAAAGACCAGCAGCAGAACCCAGACCCAGACATATTTAAAATCTCAAATGTCCCCAAGGCTGGGCTGGACCCCACAAGGACAGTACACAGCCAGAAGTGGTGTGAAGCTGCCTGTCATCAGAACACCAAGACAAAGCCCAGCTCAGCTCACAGGCATGAAAACGCTAAGCATTCACCCTCTTCCCCATGTGATAGGCACAGTGCAACAAGGAAAAAGAGTCATGGTGTTGCATCATTCACTCCCTTATTTAAGGAGGACTGGCAATTTGCCAAGACCTTTCACTCTATTTTTTTTTCCTGCTGTGCATGCAGAAAAGAAAAAGGAAGGATCCAACCCTCTGGTTTTGATTGCTAATAAGTTATCGCATAGTGATTAGTGAAAGGCATGCCTTAAAAACATCAACATTGGCACCTACTACTTTGTTTTGCAAGGGACTTCATCCTGCCTCCCCCTCTTTCCCATGGACGCTCACACGCATACACTTCTGGCATTTTTCTGTTCCTGTCGTTGTTTTTGTTAGTGATATAAGAATGAATCCCAGCTCATTTTCAAAACATTTTCTTACAACAGTGCAGATGCAGACTTATTTTCCTGAATGCGTTTCACCTGCATTCTAGTTGAAAAAAATGGTAAAGAAATTTTGAGGGAGAGAAACTACCTCTATCCCACAGCAACTGTGATAGGGGGAGTTTTGCAGCCCTTAGAGCTCCCTAAAGAACTCTGAACACATTTACTGTTATCAAAGCAGGGCAATAGCTTTTCAATGACATCATCTTCCCACTCCCTGTAATTGAGAACTCACCGTTCCCTGAACTAGATAGAGTCTGGAGGTTTGAGTGCCAAAGGTCTTACACCATAGTTTCACCTACAAGTATTAGGCTTTTCAGGCAATCAGTGGCTGACCTACTGCATTTGATATAGTTAGCTAGTGGCAAAGCTCTTTCCTCTCTAGACATCAATACTGAAGAGTCACCCATGTCAAGGTGCAAGGTTTAAGACAGCTCTAAGAAGCTTGCATCCAGTATTAAAATGATATGTATTCTTAAAAAAATGCATGAGATTCTTAATATCCAAACTAAGGGCTAAATTATATTCATAGATATATTCTGGGAGTGAATAGTACACAGACAGGAAAAGCTGCCCTCAGCAGAATGAATGTTCAAGGTATGTGGCAGCAAATCCTCATGAAAAATGAACCTTTAGGTTTCAGTGATACTCTCAGTGTCTCATATGTTACACTGAAGACAAAGACAATCTCAGGCAAATAAAAAGCCTTTCCACTGATATAGCCCGGAACAATGTAAGTGCAGTTCACAGCCAACATTTTTTCCGTTCTAGTGAAAAAAGAAGCGTATACAAAAACCTGTTCTTTTCCATCCTGAAACAATGGAATAACACATGATAGCTCACTTACAGTGGTGAAATTCTGACAGTGATCTCAACAGCTGCTTAGCCACCAACCACAACATTTACAATTGGTTAATTACAGATAGCCAAACCCTTGCAACACATTTTGCTTTCATGGCCCAAACCATGTAATCAGTGACTTTATCCAGGACTACACAATAATGTCTCTGTTTATCAGAGAACAGAGCTAGTAACCTATCCTATGTTCCTCACAGTCAGCTTAAACATATAAATCCACATTTTCTGTTTTCTTTTTAAAAACTAGAAAGAAAGGGAAAAAAAGAGTTGAAAAGATTATATTTTTCTTTTGTAAAAATAAGAAAACAAGAAAACTGCAAATTAAGTTTGGCTAGTCCTTAACAAGATCCTTGTTCTGTGCCATAATTATAAGTTTGATCCTGACAGTTGAAGGATGAAAAGTATATTCAACTTGTTACACTTCAGAACAGTATGATGCCCTTCCTCTTGTGAGTGGCATTTCACAAGTACTTTCATTCAGTTGGACTCCTCTGGATTTGGCTGAAGAACTAATGCCTGAGAGATGTCAGCCATCTAGGACTATCCATCACATGGCTCTCAGAAAGGACTAGCATAAATGATTCTGCATATTAAGTGTAGTAGACAGAGTAAAACAAAACCAGTACCTAGGAAGACTGTTCAGTTTACTGAAAATGACAGTGTGTACAGTTCTACTTGTCTATGAGTATCAAATCAACTTAAAAGTTTTATTACTTCATTTTCTTATGGTGGTGCTGGTGGGGAAACCGAGGCACAAAACAGTGCAGGTTAAGTTTTCAGTTGTCTCTTAATTTTGAGGTCCTGATATGATACTTGATTTTTAGAGCGGAAGACCAGGATGAAAACCCCAAAGAATGTGTCAGATACCCCCCACCATCCCATCACTTATTAATAGGCTCTTAACAGTCATTTATGTTGCACAGAGTAAGTCAGTAACTGGTATTCATATATAGATCTGATGGATAATTCAGAAGTCATCCTGGCAGACACTGCTCCCGAATAATATTTGAAACACGGGTAAAGGAGGAAGCAATAATAGTAGTGAAACTAAACTCTGGATTGGGCCTTTATTTTCTAGTCACTTTAACTGCAGAAAAGGTGTCTGCCAACTTATTTTGCCCAGGAAATGAATTCTGACCTGTTACGTAAAAGCCCTAATGAATTCCTGCTCTGCTGAATCAGTGGTGCAGCAAAAGCAGACCACCTCTGCCTGTGAGCTAACCGAGTGCAAAACCTGCTGAAATTTGTCCAAAACCACTGTATGTTTAATATTTTGAAAGATCACTGAAACATGTCTTTAAAGCCCATCACAATCAAGAAAATGCTAGAGGTTATCTGTTCGGTGACAAGTGGAATGAACTTCCAGGTATTTTTCAAATCTCATTCCTGTAAGTAACAAACAGCTGACTATGATCCTGCAAATTCCAGTTGAGAAAACTCTGATGATATTAATGCATTATGTTGTGTCCAGAATCCCTTGATAGAATTACAATATTACTGTACACAGCTGGGTGGATATAATTATGTTGCATGAAGAAATCAGAGATCATACTGTCAGGAATAAATGCAACCAAGATCCAACACTAATGCAGTTTAATACAGAGCTGGTGTCTCCAAATTTAGTACGGTATGTTTTTCAGTGCTAACTTTCTAACAACACAGACAAATAAAGCCATGCATACACTGGCAAACTGCTCTGCGTGGCTAGAGAAGTTTGCTGATGACAGTCTTGTTATTGTAACAGGAAGTGACTCAGCCTTGGCAACAGAGATCAGATATTTTATTCAGAAGCATTAGGTTATTTTTTTCCCCCAACCAACCAACAGTCTCACTGGTTTTGTTTGAAAATAAATATATATTTCAAAAGTGATTTGCAGAGGGAGTGGAGTTAAACATTCATGGTTAGGAATAACTACTTGGTTTAATTCAAGGCATCTGGAAAATTCTTGTCTTTTTAACTCTCCTAAACTTGCTGCTTGTACAAAATTCCATCCCCTTAAGCAAGAATTCTCCCACATGGGTGAATAAAGTATCACCAGCTACACTGTCATCATGACTGAGGTTGAGTGAGGAGATTTGTGCCTGGACTAGTAACTTTCCATGACAATTACATGACTGATGTCAATGTTACAGCTAAAGTAAAACTACTGCACACAGGCATTACAGCTGAACTAAATATATGCCTTGTTGTGATGGCCTATTACATGATCTTTCATCAGTTATATATAAATGGTACATGATGTGATTCTGC
This sequence comes from Piaya cayana, assembly GCA_013389865.1. Taxonomy (NCBI): domain Eukaryota; kingdom Metazoa; phylum Chordata; class Aves; order Cuculiformes; family Coccyzidae; genus Piaya; species Piaya cayana. The sequence goes on along the minus strand of WAAB01011815.1, from coordinate 38,049 downwards.
TTCTCCTAAAATCAGTGTAAACCAAAAATCCTCTTAATATCTGGCACCCAGCCTAACCTAGAACAGCTTCTTTCCTTCTCTGCTTTTGCACTGTTACTTATTGTGTGTGTCTTTCACATTACATATAAACTCACACAACTATGTGGAGACAGAAAAAAACCTTTTCTTTCAAATGCTACACTGCTATTACTCATTTTTGCTTCACGTACCTTTTAGCATTATTCACAACACTGCTCACTGCATAAGGGTTGCACAAAAAGAAACAAACAGTTCAAGTCAAGTTAAAATTCTTCCTCTAACAATAAAGAGTAAACATACCACCAGCTGCAGCACTGCACTCCTAGGAAAGAATTTCATCATCTGTATAATATTTTCCTGATTTGTTTTCAGTTTTAGATATTTAAAATACCAAGGAAGCATAATACTCTACATCACAATGACTCAAATATCCCATATGAACATATAAATAACATATAAATAACAATACCAGCTTTTTTATCTTGGGCAGGGAGCAGGCAAAAATAAAAAAGTTCATGGGGGTATCTTTAAAACTCTGCAGAAACAGTGTTTATCTATTGCCTCCACACTGTGCCCAGAGCCTAATTTTAGTTATTAAAAATAAAATTCTGACAATTTCCCACAACAGGCTCTGCAAGAATACAGTGAGGCCTAAAGCATTCTTCCTTGACATAAAAACACATTACTTCTGTAAATGTGTGAAAAATTAAGCTCCTTTGAAAAACCATTATAGAGAATAAGAATTTACAATTCAGAGATAAATTAAATATATCCTGAGAAACCTCAGTGCCCTACATTACTTTGCTGTTACCTTCCTTGTGACATAAGCAGCATTTTCTAATTCCAGCCCACTAAACCAGCAGATTTCGTAATTTTGCTGCTAAAGCAACATGGTTTTCTGTGCTATGTCAAATAGCATTTTTATCTTCTAGTAAGAAAAACAGCTATCTTGTTTCACCATCTGCCAAAACCTACTAAACACATGGGATGCTTCTATGATTTCAAATTGCAGAAGCTTAAGTAACTCCAGTGTTATGCCTATTAAATATACTGACAATCAGACCCTAATATTTTCAAAGCACCGTGGCATATTACTTAAGAAAGGTATTTCTACCATACTGTTCCAGGGTTTAACTGCTAACACGGTCTATGTTTCAGTTAGCTGTCCCTTCTAAGCATCATTATGTATCAGATGATTTTAACTAGATAGTCATCTTGAAGTGCTGGACAAAAGCTCACTACTTATTGCCTAACACTAAATTTAAGAAACCATGTTTCTTTGTCCAGTTGTATAACCAGGAAACATAATGTGAACATAATTTCAGTTCTACTGCAAAACTCTTCCTATTCCACACCTAGACTCCTGATACAGTATACTACTGCAATTATCTGACAAAACTTATTGCCTGAGAATTGTGCTTTTATACAAGAACACTCACATACACATACATAATTTTTTTACATATCTCATATTTGCTCAGACAGACTTGAAAACACAAGTCCCTAGTGTTTTAACACTTAAAGGATAATAAAAGAAACTTATATTTCACTACTTTAAAGCCGATGTTGTGCTTTTCTGGGACCGAACATTTAATATACGAATGCTTAGAGTCAGCTTTCTCTGCATTATATTCAACAGGCATGAATATATTGCCATCTTCTATTGGCACCACGTCAGTTTTACGATTACAAATCCTCCATGCGCATGTGTTCTTCTCAAAAGCACTCATGTTTTAATGGGCCTCCAGCATACATGAAGCCTTAATCTAGGGACTGGCAAGTTTCAAGCACAATGTCATATTTCTTACTGAAATAGAAAACTCCAGACCACTGATTTAGCACACTCAGTCTGGAGCAGCAGTTGACAGGAACAGATAAACTGTAACCTGCTCGTTACTGTGTTGCCCATTCCAGCTTCCCCTTTAGCCAGGCTGACCCAATGAGCTGGGGATGCAGAAAACATTCTGAGTTTTTCAAATAAGTGGCTTATTTTTTTGCATTCTTTGTGGGACATAACTTATTATGAGGTACAGTAGCAACTAACAATATTCATGATTTGTAAAGCTAGGGAGATAATACAAGTTACAATAAGGACAATCTATTTTTCCAGGTGTAAGCAATTGTGGTGCTGATACATTTTTGTATCAGTTTCAGGATATTTACAATACCTGGTTCTTTTCCTAGACTTACCAGTCAATAAGTCTTGTCTTCTTAATATCTTCCACAGTCAACAAGATCATAAGCCAACCTCCATAAGCAAGTAATCTGCTTCCTGATGGCTAGATACCGGCTCCCTTCCCTCTGTGTGCTACAATATATCCCAATTTCTGACCAGAAGTTTTTGTAGCATGGGTATTTCTGGCTTTATTCCACATGTTAAGGTTATTTTCCTAGCAAAAACATGAAGGTAAGACACAGTGGTAATAACAGGGAGCTGGGACACAGCTAGGTTACACTGTTGAATATGAAAACTTAGAAATATTCTTTAGCCCTCTCAGTCTACATGCAGAGTTCATAAGACTTTCTGGCAAACTGAAGGCAATGATATCAAATTGACTTTTAAAGATATGAAATCCTCCCTTGCCTGAGTTCTTGACGTGATTGTGATTTTAGATTGTGCATGTCTCGAAAAGCTTAGAATTTCCTTCAGTATTGTCTTACCAATGAGCCACAAGTCCATCACCTACTAGAAACTCTAGATGCCAATAACAAAAATGGATCTTTTGCCAGTGCTAATAGGATTTCAAGTATTAATTCTTGCCTTTTTAATAAAAAAAATTAAAATCGCACATTAGCAGTTTTTCACTAATTCTAAACTTAACCACTACAGGTTATTAACACCTACTCAATGCTATAAAATCAGATCCCTTATGGAACAGGCTTTTGTGTTCCAATTCTTCCTCTGAGCTGCCTATTTCTTGTCCCTGCAGTTTAAACATATTTTCTGTTAGCCATAAAATGGGGAAAGAGCAATCATCATACACAGTTGTTAACAGCAATGATGTTTCCATCTCTGAAAAGTAAGAGGCTGTGGAAGAGATACTATAATGGTCATAAATGCATGTTGTGAATCAGTTCAATAAATTCAATACAGCTGTTGTTAAAACTATTGCAACAAAAGATACCTAACTACTAGCCGAAGTGAAGCTGACAACCCTTCAGTCTACTCATGAAAGCATTTGTAGTTTTGGTTTGGGGAATGTGACATATTAGAGACCAAAGAGAAAATAAACTCTGATTTAGAAAAATTATGCAAATAACAGAATGAAAGAGGAAAAGGGGGAGAGGAGGGGCAGGACAGGGCAGGGAATCAGGCCTTTAACAAATATTTGGGGGTTCCCAGAGAGACATTTCCTGAGTTCTTTATGACTATCTGAATGTCCCAAAGAATAAGGATGCGAGTCATGGCTCTAAAAGTAAAGTTGTACGGGAAATATGACATCGAAGGACATGTGTCAGGAACAGGCAGAATGCCAGTGATGATGCGGAACAGTCACCCTGATCACACCAGCAGTCTTGTTGAAGAGCAGATGCTAGACGATGGGATATCCACTCCCAGAGAGAGTCTGAAAGACTAAGGTGTGTTGGAGGTGAGTAAGTGCCAGCTCAGATCTGCCCCCAGCTCCACTGTCTGAAATCCATGCAAGGACAACCTTGACTGTCTTTTAAACAACAGTACTTCAAATGTCATAAAACTTCCCTGTCTTTCCTGTGTTGCATAATGTGCAGTTGCTGGGCAATCACCACTGGTCCTTGCTTTTTTATAAAGCCTAGAAGTGAGAACTGAACTAACAACTCTAGTTGAGTGGTCATTTGAAACGGCAAAAAGCTTACTTAAAAGCTGAAATATGTCTGCTATGTCTCTTAAAAAGTGAATGCATGCATATCTGTTTCAAATACTGCTTGATGATTCAAGAACATGATACCATGACAATACCAGTTTCTGTGCTACAGAAACATAATATTGTACACTTAAGAAGATAAACATATCTTAATATTAAGAAAGTCACATAGCTGAGGGTTTTCATTATGTAAAGGGTGACACAGGTAATCACAGGAGCCCAGCAACAGTTGGTATTTTTTCCTGCTCAGGGCTGCAACATGCAAGATGGCTGGAAGGGACCTACATAGACATAAAGCCTAAACTCCCATTATCACAGAAAGCAGACAATCATCAATAAAATAATATTAAAGTAACAAATAAGTAATTAGACAATTCACAGCCAACTGTTCAATAAAAAGATTTTTTTAAGGCACAGATATAGCACCTAACATCACTAGCCAAACAGTTCTGAATGCTAAGAGAATACAAACTGACTGCAGAAAGTGGTCAGGCTCACACACTCTCCCTAACTAAAATTCATGCTGTTGGGCTTTCATCCTTGCTATTTTTATGGGAGAATTTAAATGCAGTCCATCATTACCACAAGTTCTGAAGTACATTTTCTGGCATTTCAGCATAAACTTTACCATGTTTGAAGACAGAATACTGATAGTGATATACCAATGGCTTGATCCAGTAGGTGTGCCTTCTTTTCGTATTGCTAATTGATAGCATTTTTGTTCCACTACTCCTACTGCAAAATTTAACATATATCCTTGTTTGTAGTTGTTGCAACCCAAACCAGACTGTCCAATGGTCACCCTGTGGAAGCACCTGGGTTACCTCTTACACCAAAAACATAAACCATCCCAGCTACCAACCTTGACCTTTCCATAACCACTTTCTATACAACTTTTGTTTTGCCTGTCAAGTTTGTTAACTATTTGTTTCTCCCTGATGTTTTTCCCTCTTCATTCAGAGGACAAAGATATATAACCTCTCATCCTTTTTTCTTTGTAGCTAAATGAGCAAATGAGTTTTTTTTTAATTTTCTCCCACTTACAACAGAAGTTCTCTAGGCTATGTCTCACCCCAGTCTGCAACTTTTCACACGGAGTGTTATTTCCTCAATGTGGAATACCACAGTCAGATATGGTATTCCAGACATTACCCAACTTAGGACATTAGCATCTATCTCTGGAAATGCCTACTGCACCCCAGAATTTCATTTACCTTCCTGCCACTGGCTGAAATTCCTCTACTGAACCAGGTGATCTCACAATCAGGTGATCTCATGATCAGTGATTAAATGGCCTATTCGTTCTTCTGTCAAGTCTAACTGATGATCTCCTGCAGTGCAAAATAAATCCTAGGGGCTGGTACAAAAGTGCATGACCCTGAATTTCATACTGTTTTCTTCTTTCCATTGATATTACCCCAGCCCTCAAGGCCATTTCTTTTTCTGTGGTATTACAGTACAATCCATCTCTGTATTGACATCTCCCAGCTTTGTGCCATCAGTATATTTCATTACTACATTCCTACTTCATGTGCCAAGGTCAGGAATGAAAATATTAATAATAATTCCCCATGACATATCAATTCAAATATTTTCATGAAGTTGAGGAAAATTAGATCTGTCAGAGTTCCCTTGAGTAAATTTATCGATTTTCTCTTGATAAGAGAAAATCTATTATCAGTAAAATGTCTAATTAATGGTATCATGTTGGCCTAATGAAATTTAAATTAGACACCAGAGGAGTCTCCATGGAAGCCAGCAGAAGGATCATAGTTATGTATTTTTAATCTGATTGAGATCCTATTAAAATCTTAAAAGATTCCAAATGATCACAGAAGAAATGCAGTGAAATATCTAGCAAGATGATTGATGACACCTACAATAATAAAACTGATATCCAACAGATAAATTGAATAAAAGTTAAATATTTTCAGGTTTCTTAAATTTCATGCTACTGTTCTGAAAATCAGTATCTTCTGCATCACAAATGTGTTAGTTTTGTTTGGTTTGGGCTTCCAGATTTTTGAGTCCTTTGAAAGGCACTTTAGTTGCCACTTTAGGATCTTCTCAAACGTAGAAAGGCAGTGACAGCCTATTTTTCTGGTGGAACTCAGACTTTCAGCTATTCATTTGCCTTCAAAAAAAAAAGTTCTTAAAATTGAAAACAAATACTGTTAAATTTTTTAGAGGTCTGCGAGTGTCAGATGCAGTCAGGCACATGCAGAACTTTTGAGGGGCTAGGGAAAAAGAGCATTTTACAAATAATTAAACATCATACTGAGAGTTGCCATCATATTGAATTTTCACTGGAAACGTCATTTCATAAAGTAATTGTTGCTTTAGAGATTTTTTATGAGTGGTCTGTACTACTGCAATTGTACTGAAATAAAAGTATATCCACTGAGATTAGGATGGATGAAAGAATTACACGTGTATTTATTTAACTCTGTCCTACTTCAGAGTCCTGGTATCAAAATGAATGTTTCAGATGTCATTTCAAGACTGAAGCATGGATGATGGATACATGGATGTGTCTCAAAGTTGAAAAAAAAAGCCTAAAGCAACACTGAAACACTGTAGGATGTAACTGAATGGCTTGGAGAGGACTCTGTTTTGGGTGACAATTTGAGATGTATATGTTTTGAGGCACTATTATACCCTGGGATGCACATTGAGGGTTAAATAACAGTCCTGCCAAACACCTCTTTCCTTGGTGAGACCAACCACTTATGCTGGTTGAAGAGGTTGTTGCAAGTATCCTGCCCCTTGGCAATGTTCGGATTAAGCTACTAGTGCTGGGCCCTCTGTCTGAAGCTACACAACAATTACTTAGATACAAGAGCTGTTGCTGAATGCAGCTGTCTGACAAAGAATGACTTCATGAGCCAGTTTGTCACACCTAAGTTTACTGTTCAGGAGCTTTTTACTTGGGGTTGATATTCAAGGTAATATATTTCAATGACTTAGGCGGTAGCAAATTAAAAAAAACATGTTTAGCTTTTGTGTAGAACTGTTGTTTTAACTCACAAGTGCTCAGAATAGTGCCCTTTTTAAAATACTTTCTACAACACATTTTCACTAAGAAATCTTTTCCACCCTGAAACAATATCCAGAGTCCATATTCATTAATTTTCCAACTACACCAAAAAGGCTCATCTTTTCATCCCACAGAGATTTGGGAAGATTGAAAGCTACTGGATTAAAAGGAATTTTACTTGAACAAGCAGCGTTTCTATTTCTGAAAAATCTCCAAGAAAGCTTATTTACATTTAATTGCATATTTTTGAATTTTCAATTTTTGTGTCATTTTAATTTGTGCAGCAGCATCTATAGCACCATCTGATACTTTACAAATGTACAGAGACACCACATGCTGTGAGTTATAGTTCACAGAGGCAGGGAATTGATGGTATTTTAATTATTTGTACACATGCACCATTGTGTGCTCATGTCTTTAAACACTCAGATAAGACATTTTTACTCTTTCAAACAAGGAGGCACGTCACAATACCCAATATTTTCATGCTTCACCTCCCACACCGCTTTCCACGACACCCTGACCAGTTATTCTTTTCACTTCTACAACAACTTCTCCTCGTGATCATGTTTAGAAATATCCTCTTTCAAATTACGAGAGAGACAGCCTTCCTAAAAGAAACATGGTCTTTTCAACAGTTGCTGCCTACATCTCTAAAAAATAATATTGTGAACATCAGCCAAAAGCTAGAGAGCAATTCTGCAATGCTTTGGGTGTAGAAACAGCATAAAGGAGCAAAGGACAGAAACCCCCAAAGCTTATACTTCAGAGGACTTTCCCACCATGTAGCAATAATGACTCACAGTGAAGCAAAAGCCATCTGTTCATCTGGACACAGATACCGCTTGTCAGTTAACAGGGAACATTTCCACAGAAGAATCTCTCTGCAGAGTTGATCTCCCTGTGTAGACAAAGTTTTGATGTTTCAGATCTTCTAGGCTGTAAATGAGGAACATTGTATCTTCCTTTCATTCCGCTTTGCCTGTCTTATCTTTTTCGAAAATAAGCTGGTCAGGCAAGAGATTGCCTGTGTGGATGTATCTATACAGCTTGGCTAATACTATGAGGTCTTCAAGTAAACTCATGAGTCTAGCCTCATAAAAAACTAAGCATCCAAATGCAGTGACACTGGACATGACCAACTTTCAGCCAGTGGCAGTGTCATGCTTGTGAAGTCCTTGGGCAGCAACACCTTCCCACTCCTCCTTTTCGTTCTCACCGCTACATGACTTAGCCAAGTTAGGACCCTTCTGAAACCTGGGAACTTGCCACATTCCATTGTTCCCCCTAAAAACATCTCTGACATCAGCTATTGATGAAACTGGGAAAAGTACAGTCACAACTAACATGCTGTATTTAGAAATAGTCAGCATCAGAAAAGCACTCTGTAAAGAGACCAGTCTTAATTAAAGTCATGTTTATCTAATCTTTTGGAGATGAAAACCACCATTTAGTGTGTGTTCTTGCCACATGTAGCCCAATGGGATTTAGCATTACTGTTGTATTTAGGTGTTATCACAACATAAACAAAGAATACTAAAAAGTACGTAAGTATAACTGTCAGATTTTTATCTAGTATAACTGCTTCTGTAGGCACTGTTTTCCAATATGCTTGACTATCACATAGTTTGAGTTATCACTGCATGTATGGTTAGCAACTCACATGTGTAGGATGGGTGGCTAAGTCTTCTCATGTGTGTAATGTTTTAAATGAAATTAATTCCACTATTATTTTGATGGATTAGGTTTCAGGCAGACAGGACCCAAAAAGTCAGATAAATTTTTTAAGATGTACTGAAGGTATTTGTAACAGTGACATACAGAAAGTATGAGAAAGCTCTTCCTCCTTCTATTAAAATTAGATTTTCTACTAAAATTAGCTCACAAGACCATCAGCATTCTATAAAACATGTGTGATTTTTCTATTAAATCATATAATACCAAAAAGATCAGCTAGTTAAGAATTTCCTCCCTTGAGTTAAAATAAGAAGACCATGTATCTGCTTCAAAGAACACAACTTTTGACTTTTATCATGCCTCTGAAATCCATGATTTCCAAATGAACGGCAAATGAGATTTTAAAAAAATCCCTAGATTAATAAAATTCATAAACTGCCAGAGGATGGAAAAGATCTAGAGAAAAAGATTTCAGCTTTTGTGTAGGCATAGTAACTTATTTGTTTGCTCCTTGCAAATCGCAAATTGCCTGGAGCATTTAAACTCAAAAATTGTTCATTTAAAGAAAAAAAATATTTGGCAAAATATTCTAGGAGATGTTCTAAAAAATGTCTACATATTTTGAGGGAGAAGGATTAGATATAAATGACAGGTAAGGAAGTCAAAGAAAAATACCATGTAATTAAAAAATTATAACAGATGATTCCTGCACCAGGTGAAAATCACATAGCATTCACCTCTAAAGAAGACAGTCAAGCTTTGCTAGAGAAATCTTGAAGGAAGCTGCCTGTCTTTTAGGAAAAAAATATTGGGGGAAAAGCTTTTAAAAGCTTGCGAAATGGCCAGCAGGAAATGAAATGACCACCACAGATAAGAACACCATCAGGTCATAAACGTATAGGAATAGGGCTAACACTTTGATCATTATTCAAAAGCAAATGAAAGATGAGCTTATGATAACAAACTTGGATTAGGGCTCCTAAAATCTGAGTTCATTTCTTGGCTCTGCAATAATCTCTCCTTGTGATTTTGGGCCAAAGCTTACAGTTGGCATAGACTGAGGAAAGGAAGAAGTATCCCTTTTACGCAGCGAGGGAACTGAGACTCAGAGATAATACTAACCAAGGATACACAATGCTTTACAGATACTTACATTTCCAATAAATTTCCCTGTAGAGAAAGATGACTGGGAGCTAAGAGGTATCTTTGTGGGTCTGATCTTCCTATTACCTCTGCATTTCTGTTTCCACATTGTAGCATTCAGATAATAAATCCCTTCTCCCGCACCTTTAACAAAGGCTGTTTATCTGTGGTTTGGATTTTTTTTGAGTTGTTTCTGTTTTGGGTTTTTGGGTTTTTTTCCCCTCACCAGGCTACAATAGAAACTCAGGAAAAATACTCTTTTGCACAGTAATTTACATATTTGTTAGAACTTTGCAGTCTCATAGTGAGGATCCAAGAAGCTTTCATGAATCAACAAGTAACTAGTTATTATGTCTGTGTGTGTGTGTGTATATATACACACCCATTCATCTCAGATACTTACAGAGTAAATACCTTTATTTTATTATTGCTATCATCACAGTAGCAATAATGACAATAATGTGAGTATATTGATGGAGTTTGTCTTGGGGTTTACACAGCAAATAGCAATTTCCCTGATTTCCCATGCACCTGGCTGAATTCTGACACTGACTGAGACTAAACGGAGAGCACTTCAGTGGAATTTTAGGATTACTTCATCATAGTCACTTGCTCTTCATTTCCTTTTCCCTACCGATCTTCTGAAGCTACCAGAGTTATGCTGATGTGAATGAGATCTGAATCCTGCCCATTGGCAACAGTTACTAAAAACAGGAAATGGGATATTTCAAATAACAATAGGTGGGAACAGTGAGTAAAGGTTCACTGTGGTAACAGTGCTGACTCTTTAACGACTATGTTTATTTCCTTTTTTTCCAAAGAAGGCCACAGTTCATTTTGCTCTTGAATAGGTATAGCCAGTCCATATGCATATCAGGCACTGTATCTAATTTTGCAGCTTATGTTAATGGCAGGGGGTAAAAGAGCACGGAGTTCCTCTTCTCATAATGACAGACACAATCAGATCGCTATCCTGCGCCATGTCACCAAATAAATAAGTCAAGTTGCTACAGCCAAAAGGTTCATCCCATGTCTTGTTAATAGGAAAGCTCTCAATACTTGCAGCAACAGTTAGGTGAGCTTTTTGGTTCTTGTGCACCATAGAATGGGGTACTGTGACATAAGACAAAAACTCTTACCCTTTACAAAACTTACAACACACATAATGTATTTCACATAAAGTCAGAGCAGAAATGTTATGAGTTGGAAAATATATCCTGGGCCACGCAGTTCATTCCAAACAAAGGTCTGCCGTTCTTGGCTGAGGTTTCCATGCAGATCCTTGTCTAGTCTTGCTGTGACTAATTCCCAGAACAGGCAGTTTCACAACCACTCCAGGCAAACCAGCCCTATGTCTAACTGGCATTGCTGCTTAGAAATACTTTTTCACATTCTTCCATGAAAGTTCGTAGTTACAATCAAATTTGGTGTACTTTTACTAAGCTTCACAAGGAGCTAGTGTCCTTGTGAGGAGCTAGTCCACCTATTTCTAACAATCATCAGTCCTCCAGTCTCTTGAAATGCAAATTGATTGGTTCATGTTGGTTTCCTTTTGTCACAGCTTCCAAAATAGGTCTGATTTTTTTCCCAGCTTTATGCACTGTTAAATAATGGTCACTATTAGCAATAGCAAAAAGGAAGAAATGGTCACAGGAAAATGATAAAATGCTAAACAACACAGGGGTTTGGGGCTTTTTTTCTTAGCTCAAGCTGCTTTTCTCACCATTAGCCATAGCGATTTTAGCTCCTCCACCTGTGGAAGCAGTCAGTGAACTTCCTAAAAGCTATAACTTGGCATCAGACAAGTCCCAGTTGCTGGTATTTGACACTTCTTATGAGGATGTTTACCCTAAAACCAATTTTTCCCAAAGACTCTTGCAAAGAAAGTGTGGGCTTCTGGGTTTGTTTTTTTTTTTGTTACTTGTCTTTAGAAAAAAAGGTTCAGGAACCTACATAATATTTTTGTTTGTTTAGTTGTTTTTTTTTTTTTTTAAAGACTAAAAATTTAGGTCTTCTAAATCATGGAAGACTTTATGCACTGCTAGAAATGTAGTCAGGTAGCATAAAAATGAAAACTGTTACCTTTCTGAAGGGCAATTTTTATTTACCTTGACTAGCATAAATGCTTTTAAATACTTTAAAACCCCATAAGTGATATTTGCTGTATTAGAAACCATAGAATACCTATTCAATTAGGACTAATAACAACTAATAATACTCTTGTGTACTGTTAAGCAGACTGTTCATATGAGTCTGGTAGAAATTATGCCTAATTTTTTGCTAGAACAGTCACCCAAGAAAAAGCTGAAAGTGAACATATGTTTTGTTCATAAGTACATCCAGCAGCTAAGCATCAGGGAGCAAAAAGACCTATTTAAAGTAGAAAGACAACACTGGCACATAAGGAAACATGCATAATAAACTGGTTGCAAATAGGCCAGGAATTAGAGGACCATCACTCTTAATTAAAGCACTGAAAGAGACAGAATCACCTTTCCAGTGTCAGATATGGAAATGGAAAATATAATTGCTTTCAAGGTGAGGGTATGCAGATTTAAAGAAGATATTCTACAGTACCTCTGCCTGAAAAAAAAAGGATTGTCTATCAATACTTATTGTTTTCATGCTGTTTCTGAGCACAGATGGGGAACACAGACCAGCTCCCAGAGCGCTACCTTCTCAATGACTGTTTAGGCGTATCTCGGAGTATCAAAGTGAGAAAAAGGAGTTTAAAAGCATGAACTCCAAGGCTCCGTAACAGGTAGACTGTAAAAAATACAAAGCTCTTAGTTTAGTCTGAAGGGTAAAAAAAAAACCCAAAACCCCACAAGAAACAACCCACCCTCCCCCCCAACACCTTGCTTTGAATCAGCTGAGGGTCATTGCCTCGTGCTCTGTTCATATTAGCTAATGACCGCAATCTTTTCCCTCCATTCGGGTTAATTGTTTACCAGTGTTTGTAGGGCAACACATCACCTCTCTTAACTGTTTGCTGTGTCTGCTGAAGAAGTTCAGGTGCCATTTACCTAAATTCTTCCTCACTGTATTTTTTGTCCTTATTTCTTTTATAATTCTTTCACTTTGCACTCTGCCTTAGGCTACCCTACTGCCAGAAATGTAACTCTAATTCTGCTAGAGTAACAGATCAGGAATCACCCCACTTGCTTGCCTACTTATATAATTCCTATTTATATATTCTCAAAGAGCATTTACTTTATCTGTGGTAGAATCACACTGCATGCTAGTTTTCGATTTAGCAACTTACCACCTTAGAAGCAGATCATTTCAAGTAGTGTTCTCTGCTAACTGACAATGCTTTCATGCACATGACACTCTCTTTTTCCCCAAATAAACTCCATTTATCCTAATCAAACCACAAACTATTGATTCCTGCCTGTTCTATCTAACTTCCCTGCATCTGGCTGCACGTGAGCTATTTTCAGGAGGTTCTCTCTTCTTACTCTCAGCACTGAATAAAGTGCAAAGCAAGTTAACGTGTCCCCTAAAAATGCATGAATATTCTAGGAACAGAACAGGTGCTCCCCCTGCCTCATGTGGAGCTCAGCCCACCTGGAAAATACCGTCTGTCACCCACTACACTGGAGAGCAGATTTTCCAGGAATAGTCTACCATCCCTAACAAAAGCGGTTACTACAGAGTAGTGGTGGGGCATTTTATGTGGCAATATAGCTTTTCTGAGAGAACCTTATTAAAATTAATGAACCAAAAAAAATATTAGAGCACACAGGGCTTTTTTTCTCTGCACATATTTGTAAATTAGCAGCCTTAAAGGTGTAAATTGGCTGATTATCCTAAACTGTGGACAGTCCTATTTGAAAGCCATTGTGCAATTCTGCAGACAAAGCACCAACATTTGGGGTAATCCTATAAAATTTGTACTAATTTTTTTCTACTTTTATAAATTACCTAGATCATACAGACTTATAAACACACTGATCATTTGCAGGATGAGAAGTAAATCTATGGCTACCTCTATATAATCAAGGACAGACACACAGAATTAGCTGTAAGCCAGTCACAAGATATTTATCCAAGGAACTCAATAGCTGTACTCTTTCCTAACCACTAGCACTGCCCACTCATTACACATGCTTCGGCATCCTCCACCACTACTGTAAATGCAGAGACTTCTGCTTTATATCGGTGGTCTCTGTCTCTGGTTGGTACATCTAAATAAAGTAGTGTAGTCTCAAGAGACTGACTGATTTTGATTTGGGTTTTTTTTTAAGTTACAACATGTTTTCACTTAAGGCTTTCAAGGTAAATTCCACCCTGGCAGATGATTCAAAAAATCACAGTGGTATAAAATGGATATTTGAAACTTTATTGCTATGTGTAGCTTGAAGAATGTCATTAGGGACTAAATTATATCTTCAAGCATCTACAGTACTTCATTCTTTCATTTTCAGGCCTAGTAAAATTTGTCCTAATGTTTATTATCCTCCATAGAGTACAATAAATTCCCTTCAACACACATACCGTCCCTTCGTTTCACCCGGCTGCTATTAGTGCCAATAGTATCCCTCCAGCTTGTGTTCCATGGAACAGTCCCCTAAACCACAGCATGTTACTGACTCACCATTCATTTTAATTCCTCATTCAAAATACACCATGTAAAAACACTACAGCAGCTTACTTCGCTCTACGGCTTTACCAATTCTCTCTTATCTGGAATTGACCTTTAGTTCTACTTACCCATTTTGTTAATTATGATTAAAGTTTGTTACTACCATTATAACCTGGAACTAACAGATTCAGTGACACTTATGTCAATTTTCTTATAAATGTCCATTGATAATGGTCAGCATTTTATCAGGATGTAACTTAACTTTTATCACACCAGAGTCACACATGTGCTGTGGTTGGATTTGGTTGATTTTTTTTCCTGCAGCAATAATCTTCATCTCACTCAACCAATCCCAGACTGACAGACGAGCAGTAAACTTTACCTGCCAACTATAAATGGATTTTGTAAAAAGATCTTTCTTTTGCTTTTTAATATTGCATCTCCATCAATTCACACCTGCTATCTCCAACTGTCCTTCACCAGGAGATACTGCCCATCTGAAGATAACCGTACAAAATAAGATCCTTATGCTTCCAGAGCCACATGGGCACAGTAAATCTCATCCAGTCTCTGACAAGTCCAGATCTCTCCTACACAAAACACAACTAAAAAGGGGAAGTGTGAAATAGAGAGGACAGCTGTATTCACTGTACATAAGTTTGAAAATAAAATCTTCTCTACAGACGGAGGAGAGCAGCTAAACAAACACTCATGACTTTCAGAGTTACGTTACCAGGTTATATTTGACTCAAGCCCATACAACATTTCAGGCCACAAAACATTTAATACTACCAAACTAGAAGTAGGCTCAAGTAAGGTATATAATTAATTTCCTTAAGNTTTTTTTTTTTTTTTTTTTTTTTTATTTTTTTTTTATTTTTTTTTTTTTTGTTATGTTTTTTTTTTTTTTTTTTTTTTTTTCCCCACTTCTCTTCAGAGCTTTGGCCACAAGCAGGCACAAAACTACCTGCGCTATCTGTTGTTTGCAATGCAATTTTGGAAACATATTTATGTGCTTGGTCATGTGAAGCCAAGTAAAGAAATACTAACTAAACAAAATAAGCTTAGTTCTCTGGATTAAGATGTTTTGAGTCTTCAGCATTGGCTCATTTTTCTAAACATAAAATAGTGCTTTAATTGATGCAAGGGCTTGGTTTTGGTTTTTCATAGGCACAGGAAAACCCAGCCATGAACATCAGTTGTTTGTTTATAGAATCACCACAATAAGTCTGAGGGGCTAAAGGACAGAAACTTAGACTGACATTTTCACGCCTGCCATCACCAGCTCACAGAAGACAGCAGGCAAAAGGAAAACATTAAATACCTTAGTTACCATCTGTAGGTAACTAGCAACATATACAGACAAACACAGGAGAAACAGAATTAACAGTAGAGATTACAATGAAAACAGGAGAAAGTTAGAGGGCCTTTTATTGAAGAAACACATTAGGACTATTCATCCTATGCGCTGGACCCTCCTTTGGAAAGCTAACAGCTACATGGTCTTAAATTATATTAGGACATCCACATCATTCACAGGCCTAGTACTAAAAAGAGAGGTAGTTCACAGGTACCGACAAAGAAATATTTGTGTTTAGGTGAAAGCAGGCACCACAGAAGGAACTTTTCTAACGCAAGGTTGAACAGTGTGGGCCAGGAGCGGGACATCACGGCCCCAGCGCCGGGAGGGAAGATCTCCACGCAGATCCCTCTCGCCCACAGAGGCGTCAGCGGGGGCCTCGGCCGTCCCTCGCAGGACAAAGGAAGCAGCGGGAGAGCACAGCCCACGGCACCTGCGGGTTTTGCCGTGAAGCCTCGCGACCAGCTCGCTGAGACCGGGCCCCCCCGACTCGGGACGCCGGGTACGGGACATGCGGGGCCCTGGGCCCACCGGCCCCGCAGCGCCCCCGGCGCCCGCAGGCAGCAGCGCCACGTTCGCTCCTCCCCTCCCCCGACTAGCCTGCCAAGCAAGCGGCCGCTTCCCCGGCTTTATATACCCTGCTAAAAATAGCCACCGCCCGCCTCGCCAATCAGGAGGGGCCGAATTTCGAATCGGGCCAATGGCGGGAGCCGTCACGGCCGGGCTCGGTCACGCCAGGAGGAGCCGCGGCACCCGCCGCTCGGCGATTGGGCGGCTCTGACATCATCGGCACGCGGGGCGCGGGGCGGGAGGCGGCGATTGGGCCGCGGCGGCGGGCGGCGTCACGGGATCACGCGGGGCGGGGGCGGGGGCGGCGCGCGGGGGGCGGGGGCGGCGGCGCGGCCGGGCCGGGCTTTGAATAGGGAAGTTTTGCAGGGGGTGACATTCGCAGTCGGCGCCGTGTTTGCAAATATTGAGCCCGCTCCTGCGCAAGTGTCCGCCGCCGGCCGCGGGAGGGGAGAGCGGCCGCCTCGGGAGACGTCCTGCCCTGCCGTGCAATTAAACTTTGCGTGAAACTTTGGGTCTTTTTTTTTTTTTTTTTNTTTTTTTTTTTTTTTTCCTCCCCGAGCTACTCAAGGAATTAATATATATCTCTCTCTATATACAATCGTTTTTATTTTTTCTTCTCTGGAGAAAAGGTGGGGGGGGGGCTTGGAAACTGAGAGCAGACGTTTGACACCCCCCGAGCGCCCCCCGCACATACAGGAGGCATCTGTACATCTGTATTTTTGGTAACCGGCACTGACTTTGTTGTTGCAACTTGAGACATGGATGTTCTCCCAATGTGCAGCATCTTCCAGGAACTCCAGATTGTGCACGACACGGGTTACTTCTCAGCCTTGCCATCCCTGGAGGAATATTGGCAACAGGTAAACGAGGATGTCGATGTTGTTGTTGTTGTCGGGGTATTTTTTTTTTTTTTTAAGCCGTATTAAAGGATGAGCGGATTAAAAGGAAAAAAAAAGAGGAGGAAAAAAAAAAAAAAAGCCCAAGTGCCAGCAACGAGTTTGGGGAGGATTAAGCACAAATGCGTAGCGATGTTTGGAAGCAGGTGTTTCGGTTTGAAATAAGACGGCTTTTTCGTGGGAAGAGTCCCGAGGTGGATCCGAGGAGCCGCTCATCTCCGTCTGTCCTCGCTGCCCGCCTGCTCCACAACGAGTCCTGGCAAAAGTTTTGCGCTTGTACCGGGTCCAAACTCCACAGCTGGGTCTTGTCATCCGAGCTCCCTGCCTTGGCCGAGGGCTGCTTTTCGCCCGTTACTGTGTTGTTTTGGGTTTCTTTTTTTTTTTTTTTAAATTATTTTTTATTATTATTATTTTAGTTTTTCTTCTGGCTACGATGGGAAAAAACAACAGGAGCGTCCGTACGCCGATGTGCACCTCTCTGTGCGTGCATATCTACGATGTATATAATGTATACAATGTGTATAAATTTACAGTGTATATAATGCACACGATGTAGCTGATTCCCAGCGCAGGGAGCTTTTCAGGGTCCATAAGTTGTCAGTCATATGACAGCGATTCCCTTCTAATTGCCTCGGTCGGGAAGGAGGAAGAACGCAGGCTCCTTTCCTTTAATGGACATATTTTTGTTGCCTTTTTTGTGTGTGGTTTTTTTTAAATTTTTTTTTCTTTTCCCCTATCCTTACTTTTCCTCACTGGCATTTCGTTGTTCCCGAGGAGGGAGCCAGGGCCCCTGGGATCCCCCCTCCCCAGCCCGGGGACAGGATCAAATACCTGCTGCCTTTTCGGAAGGACGAAAGAGCCTTTCCCACAAGGCTAAAATGCAAAATGTTACAACCTTCACATGCCTACTAATTCTGTGCAATGCCCCTTTTTCTTTGGTATGTTGTTTTTTGTTTGGGGTTGGTTGGTTTTTTTGTTTTTCCCTTCCCCCCCTTCCCCTTTCAGAGAGGCAGCTTCATAGTACGCGATTGAAATGGAGCTAAGTAGTTTCCTTCAGGCATTTGGGGTTTTGGCGAGGGGCCAGCCCTGGTTCCCAGTAGCCTTCAGAGGCATTTAAACACGGAGAGAGCTTCAACTCCGGCCCCCATTACTAATCTACCTAATGAGGAATTTAAATAAGCCGGGAATATGAAAGTTTAACAAGATCTTAAATGTTTTGTTTGGGTTTTTTTGTTGTTGTTTTTTTTTTTTTAACCCTTTTCATGGAAAATCAACACACTATTGCGTTGTCCTTGTCGAAATGTTTTTTTTTTA
Organism: Piaya cayana; assembly: GCA_013389865.1. Lineage (NCBI taxonomy): Eukaryota > Metazoa > Chordata > Aves > Cuculiformes > Coccyzidae > Piaya > Piaya cayana. The sequence goes on along the minus strand of WAAB01011815.1, from coordinate 19,604 downwards.
TTTTTAACATGCATTGCAAACTGGTTACCTAATTATAGACAAATGTATAAATATTATGTGTAGCAGTGGGTTTGGGTTTGATTTTTTTTCCTCCTGTTTTTGCCCACACTCCTTGCCTGGTCGGAACATGTGACCCAGTTTACTTGAGAGGTGCTTGGGGAGAGAGGAGGCGGCTCCCATGGCAGCTCCGCTCTTGGACAGATGGGAAGGGGCTGTCAAGGGAATGTGTGGCATTTGGCATCAGATTTTGCTACCAGGCTTGGAAGAGATGATCTTGCTAAAATAACTGAGAGTTTGGTATGGAAACTTGGTCTGTCCATTTTTTGTGTGACGCTTCAGGATGGATCATTTCCTATAGTGGAAAGAATAATCCCAAAACATTAGCTTGTTGCCATAACAGTTCATATCCTTGGGGTTTTTTGTTTGTTTGTTGGGGTTTTTTAATTTTTTTTTTCCTTCTTTCTGTTCTGCTCTGAAAATGGCTAGAAAGTCTAGCAGGGTGTATTGAAATTGAAACCCGCAGCTTCACCCATTTGGGATGGTTTTGTTTTTTTTGTTTTGTTTTGTTGCATGGAGCAGAGGGGAATGCAGTTGC
>WAAB01011815.1:0-18913 GCA_013389865.1 Piaya cayana | reverse complement strand
GGGGTGAAGGAGGGGGGAGGGGAGCCCATGCACTGTTGCGTGTATATTTGAACAGAGTACTTTCTTGGCAGATGGTCAGGGTTTTAAAAGGAAGTCTCCTTTGGCATTGCGTGAAAGAAAGAGAGAGATGACTCATACAGTTGCTCTCTCGGGCAGTAGATAAAGTTCTTGTTCATTGTGGGACTCCCAGCAGGACCTCAGAGTAATTTCCCGTTTTGCATCCTATAGAATAGGACATTTCTATTCTGGAACTTTTTTTCCTCCCCTCTTCTCTGTTGTTGTTGAAGTTCCTCGGGTTCCTCTGAACGTGCATGGGAACAGTTGGGAATTATGTAGCTTGCCTGCCAATATGCTTGGAAATGACATTCTTTGAAAGTCGAGTGTGCTGCGTTCTCATGCACAGGAAATGGGAGGATGTCTGCGGCTTCATTGATGTCCCCAGAAGACGGACAGCAGCTCTGCAGCCATACTGAAATGTGGCTTTGTTTTCTGACACAGTTTGGGTTTTAGCTGCATGTCAGAGCACATTGTGTTCGGTTGGGTCCTTTCAGCCTCGTGTTTATGTGTGAGAGATACAAAACAACTTGAAATTAGATGAGGTGCAAGAGCAAAGTGTAATTATTTGTTGTGGTTCTCTATGGTCCTTTGCAACCTCGGCTACTGAAAACACAGATTTCATGATGAGAGGGATGATAATTTGACTGACTCATTAGAAAGCTATTTTGGAAACCAAAGCTGACTTGCACCTTCAGCTGTGTGTTTGAACTCCTGCCCAGGTCTCAAAAACTGACTTCTTTTCATCGTAATAGTCACCTAGTTACAGCTGGAGGAGCCTTTAATTTATTTTGAACCTAGAAACCTCAAATCAAATATACAATTCTACTTGCTTCTTGAAGTGTAAAATACAATTGAGTCTATTTTTAAGCAAGCTTGTAACTTTTCTCTTTTTTCTTCTTCTCTTTCACCTAGACGTGTTTGGAGCTTGAACGGTATCTTCAAAGTGAGCCCTGTTATGTTTCTGCATCTGAAATCAAATTTGATAGCCAAGAGGATCTCTGGACCAAAATTATTCTGGCACGTGAGAAAAAGGAGGAATCTGAACTGAAGAGCACGTGCGTCCCAAAAGAGGACAATCTTACTAGTCAGAACTTAGAGACCAACAGTTTGAATTCTGATGTGAGCAGTGAATCTTCAGACAGCTCTGAGGAGCTCTCACCCACTACAAAGTTTACCTCTGACCCCATAAGCGATGTTTTAGCCAGTTCAGGAAACTTGAGTTCATCTGTCACTTCTACTCCCCCTTCGTCTCCTGAGCTGAGCAAGGAGCCTTCTTCCCAGCTATGGAATTGTACACCGAGTGAGTTGCATTCACCAGGGAAAATTCGTACCGGTACCACTGGAAAGACTGCAGAGAAAGGTACACCCGCCAATGGTGACACCTCACCAGATGGCAGAAGGCGTGTTCACCGGTGTCATTTTAACGGTTGCAGGAAAGTTTACACCAAAAGTTCACATCTGAAAGCACACCAGCGCACTCATACAGGTTAGTAACCATATGCTTATTAAGAGTTGGCAAGTACTGCAGGGGATACCCCTGGCAGTGGTGGTGGTGTCACTAGGTTACACAATCACTGGGTGAGAGCCCAGGTTTGGAGAGATGATGTAATAGTTACAGAGCCTTACCAGCATGGACGACATCACTTCCTCATTCTCCTCGCAGGCGAATTGAAGCCAAGACAATCGGTGGTAGATGGGTCGCTCTCGTTGCAAATAGGAGTCACTCATCTGAAATAAGCAAGAATCAGGAAGCTGCAGCAGCATGTGGTCTTCAGGAGAAAAGGTCTAGCCAAAGTAGATGCTAGGCCTTTGTTGACATTTATCTGTAAAGCAAAAGAAAGTTGAGACTTTATAGCAAAAAAAGAAATGTCATACCCCTAAAATTGCCAGATCGCTAAATACTGGAGGAGCTTGGTTTTATGGTTCAGTCTACATTGGATCTATTCAATCAGACACACCAAGGCTTTGATTATATAAAGTATAGCTATAGCAGTAAATAATTTAACAGTTGTGTGTGCCATTGTAATTGGCAAAAATCTTTGAAAGCCACAGTCTGTTGTAGTCCATCTAACGTGTCTGCCTAATTAGACTTTCAAATATATGATTGACTTTAAAATTTCATCTCAAAATACTGAGCAACAGCATTTTATTGTTATGGCACGTGAACTAAAAATAAGAATCCTCTGTGTCCTTGGGAAAGAAAACAAGGAAGATAGACACTTCAGGGCTTTATATAAATATTTTATGTTTGAAATAGTATGCTCATTTGCTTGTTTGAGCATTATTATTTGACATCTCTTTATGACGACAGATAAATATGTAAGAGCTATACCTTGGCTTAATAGTAATTGCTTAATATGAGGAATTGGCTTGGTGTTCTTGGTGTACCAGTGCAAAGACCTGTATGGTTGTGGTATTTTTCCCCCCGAGATCTGGAAAGAAAATTCAAGGAAAAGATCCTATTTTGACTCCTGAGCTTGGCATTTTGTGGCTTTTATGGGAAGTCTGAGCAAGCTAGGATGCTCCCATTGTCATGCAGAAGTCAGATAAAACAAGATTATTTCAAAAGGAAAGAACAACTTCCACTGAAACCATGGTGGCTGAGCAGACATAAATAGCTGCCAGCCAGAAACATTGCAGAACTGCTGTCCTGGTGCTGTCTGGCTGAGAATGTTCCTGTGAATGGGAATGGTATTTCTTAAATGCTGAAATAGCAGTGTTCAAAGTAGTGTGCAGGCTTTTCCAAGAATATGTGGCTCAGCAGAAAGGAGGTTGCATGTTATGCAGATGAGTGAGTGACAGAGCACTTTGATGCAATACGGTAGCCTAATTGCATTTTGAAGCCTAGCTGTGCTGTCTTTAATCACCTTTATGAGGTGAATGATACCTGTTGGGGAGTAAGGCTGCCATTATGGATGAACAGGAATGGCAGAAGATATGATTTCTTTGTTTCCTGTGAGCCTGTTTTATCATGGTTTTTTAATAAGAATGAGATTATTTGATGTGCTTTTGCAGCCAAATAGTTAAATAGCAGTCATGTGGATGGATTTTGCAAACCTTTTTTGTCTACGTGTTCTGAAGTATTCAGATAGGTTAAATAAAAATCAGCTGTCTTTGGAGGGTGGAGGAGGTTTACATTGAAATTGAATGGGATGGCACCTATCTTTCTTTGAATGAAGTTGTGACTAATGTGTAATTTTCTTTCTTTGTAGGGGAAAAGCCTTACAGATGTTCATGGGAAGGGTGTGAGTGGCGTTTTGCAAGAAGTGATGAATTAACCAGGCACTTCAGAAAGCACACTGGTGCCAAGCCTTTTAAATGTAGTCACTGTGACAGGTATGTGACTGAAATGCACCTTTTAAAATAGTTCCTTTTAATGCTTGTTGGAAAGTGAGTCTAGGCTGCGTTTCACTTTTGAAGAAATCATTTGGGAATGCAACTGTCTAGTATTTTTAAGGGATTGTCTATTTAGACTGGGAAAAAACCCTTCAATTTTACTAATCTTTGGGAAGTGGTTTGTAGCCTGAATGTTGCAGATGAGTGTTGAATGTCCCTAGTGTCACCATGCATTTGCAGAGCTCCTGGGTGCCCCCTGACAACTTGAGTGCTCTTCTGGAATGCCAAATCCCTCTTCCACTAGTAGAGCAAGGCCTTTTAAATGCGTGTAGCGGCTCGTGTGCCAGCAACTGTGCGCTAATGTGCAACCTTACTCTTGCCTTGCAGGTGTTTTTCCAGGTCTGACCACCTGGCCCTTCACATGAAGAGACACATTTGAATGGGTCAAGAGGTGAATCCTGCGGGCTAAGAGGCATCAAGGTTGAAGAACCTTGAGCAGAGGGATGCGTGTTCCAGCCAAAGCATGCCATTTTGCACCCTACCCAGTTGCCTCCAGGACCTCACTTCCTTGAAGGTCTTTTGAGGGCTAATAAGTCATGTAAGAAACGGCATAGCAACGGCGGTGTGTGATGTTTGGGGTTTCCTGGACTCATACACTGGTATCTAACCTTCTGAGTGGCTCCTAAGCCTTTGCCGTGAGCATGTGCACTGAGAATGTTAATGATTGGGCGACTGTATGCGATGAGGATCTCTTGATGACTGTATGCTGAGGCACATTTTTTTTCTTGTGGTTGTTTTATAACTGTAAGAGAAAAAAATAGTCTGAATGTCTTGTATGTGAGGAATATCTCATGAGATGGGACAACCACCAATCATTTCCAAGGGGTGGGGGGAGGGGCATCTGCACCTTTTTAGAGGGACAACAGAGAGGGGAAGGGGGCAGTAAAAAGAGTCAGGATGCCAGAATGGAGATGGGGGACCTCCCCATTCTTGTGTGAGAGGAGCTTTAGGTGTCTGGTGCAGCTATTAAACGTGCAATGTGTGAAGTAGCTTGTTTTACTTGCTACAGAGCTCGTTTGTAATCCATTGTATAAGCTGTGTATTTACAAATGTAACACAACTATAACTTTTCATTATAATACAAAGGTTATTGCATGGTTCTGGGGAACTATATGCTTTTCCATTCTTTAATCAGGACTGCAGTTTTGATTCCAGTTAAGAGCAGCTAAAATACAATTGGTCTAATGTTACATAATGTGTGGAACATGAATAATTTTTCTGTTGGGTGGATAAAACCACTATTGGTTAGAAACTGATTTTTCTCATGCAGCTAATTTTTCTCTTATTTATGCCTTGAGGACTAACTTCTGGTTTTCTAGCTGTTAATGCACTGTTGACCTTAATAATGGTGCCTTATGCAAGTGACCTTCTCTTGTAGGGGGTCTTATACAGGGGTATGGGTGATGCATGCTTTATTAAGGCTCTTTTTTCACCTGGCATTGTACTGTATCAAATGTATAATATGAGGGGAAAAAAAGGTTACTTCCAGGGTCCTCCTTCACAAAGACAAATATAGAGAAAAGTCATTCATGTCAGTACAGTATTTGTTTAACTTCAACGTCTAATTTGACTGTGTTACAGTATAATGCATATGCCAATTGAATACCTGACCAGTTCTGCCACCCTGAGACTTTTTTTATATTGACCTTGCACAACAACTGTGTATATACACACCCCAACTGTACTTAATATGTCAAGTTTTCATACATATTAAAGATACAGAAGTATTAAAAGATGTATTTGCTTAAAAGGCACAAGTTTCACATCTATATATCTAGCTATCTGTTGGTCATACAGAAAGAAACTATATTACTTTTTTTTTAAAAGTGGGCAAGAAAAATAATTGTGTATGTATATTTGTGTGTACAGTCTGTGTATGTGTGTATATATATAGATAATATATGAATATTTTTTTTAAAAGGAAAAAAATAGAACACATAGCTAGAAAATGCCACAGCCCATCAAAATATTCCTTCCCCCCTGCAATACGGTCATTAAGGAGACAAAGAAATGAAAGATGCATTTTTTAAAATCTAGCATTTTTAGAAGCTTTACCTTTAGCTTAATGGTATGCTAAAGGCTTTGTTGGCATTCAGTCCTTCTCAGACTGCTGACTGTGTTTTGTAGTTATTAGGTTGTCTGGAATAGCGTATCTGTGGCCATTTATGAATGATATGAACCGAATATTGGCATGCTAAAAGAATATTAGCTGTATGCAGATAAGTATACTCGGGTTTAGGCCTTCCAGCTTACTGGAGGACCTCTGAGTGAGCTAGTCGTTGTGGTGGTTGAGCTCTAATTTTACATAGTTCAGCTAAAATGAAGACTGTTTTTTCCTAGAATAGAAATGGTCTGTCCAAAAGCAGTATTTTTTTTTTTTAAACCAGCTCACTGCAGTTGATGCAATGAAACATGTGAACTGTTTCTTTTCCTATTTATTATCAGTCTTGCTTACTATGCTAATATTTTGGTATATCTTCCTGGAAATGTATGTAGAAAAGTGATTTTTAAAAAAGTATATGCAAGTGATCTGGTTCTAAGGAACACATAGGCTTAAATCATTCTCATTTCAATTTTTGTTTAAATTGCCTGAAAATGCACTTTTTTTCTTCCATAAAACAAACAGAATTTCTCTAAAAATGGATTTCTATTTAGAGTTGGCTTTTGTTGTGTTTTTAACTCCTTATTTGCATTGTTCTAGGCTTAGCCATAGTTCGTATAAGCAAGAAAGTAAACAAAAGCAAAACCAAACAAACAAAAAACCCAACCCCAAACAAAAAAAAAAAAGAAACTTGCACTGGCTTGTCTCAATTGTGAAACACCATCAGACTTATGTGGATGGGGTGAGGCTGTGTGCCATATGTCAAATGCCTGTAATTTTCTTAATGAGCAAGTACATTTTGTTCAGGTGATAACTGAGCCTCAATCAAGCTGAAAAAATAAAATGTTTTTTTGCTTGAAATTTAAGAAGAAAAGTTTCTATTAGTGAAATTTCTTTTTTTTTGTTTTTGAAGCACCCTGTTATCTAAAGAATCTCTTTGTAAGATTTTTGTAAAAATTTTGTTTTACAAGATTTTATTTGAAATTGTTTTTTGCAAGATTGTTATATTTCTGTATGAATGTATTTTTTATTGGAATAACATAAAAAGAAATTCTTATCAGCATCATGTGTCTGGTTTTGTCTTTCTCCTCTTTGACATCCTACACACCAAACAATGCCAAATACAGTGTCAGTGCTTTGCCTTGAGTCACGTGGTTGCAGGTACAAACACATTTGGTGATGGTCACTTTGTGGAATATAAGCTCTGATGAGAAACCAGTTTTGGCAGTAGACACTAAAAGTTCTTCCATAGCTGGAAAGCTGTTGTTGATTTATCTTTTGTCTCCGCAGAATAAATAGCTAATGTGATTGTTAGTGCAAGACTGCATCTTTATTCCAAATCATTTGTTCTGGAGAGGTGAAAGCATGTAGGACAGGTTCTACAAGTGGGAAAGGAGATTCAGTGGGCTTTTAAAGTGGGGGGAAAAAACAGACAGGTGTTGACTGAGCTGGAAGCACCTGTCCTTAACTTATACTGTGGAGCGCAGGCCTTTAATGTGCCTGGTAGATGGGGAAGCAAGCCAGAAACCTTGAAGGCACAGTTGTGGGAAGGAATGCAGGGAGGGAACCACATGAGATCTGCCTGTCCCAGAAGCACAGAGCTGAGTCTGCTGTAGGGCTGACCTGAGCCAGATGCTGGTGGTGACCTTCAACTAGCCAAACACAAGCCTTGAGACTGCATTGTTGTTTTTTTTTTTAATAGAAGTGGATCTTCATAGCATGCTTGGCATGTATGCTGGCTTGGGACACATGCAGAACTTGTTTAATGTTGCCTTGCGTCTTCTGCTTCACTCACGCTGATGTTAAAAATCCCCTAAGCATAAAATAAAACCATTGGCAGAAATGGCAAAGTTAAATGCTGAGAAACTGAACATGTGAATTCAGTTCACAGTAATGAAATGTTTCATAAGTTTAGATGAGAAGCGGTCTAAAACTTATGTAGAAAAGATCTGAATCAATAATACAGATTGAGACAGAAATATTGTGGAGGAGAGACCCTTGCCACCTACCCCAATTAGCCCTGCAACAGGCTACTAAGTAGATACTATGTCTACATATAAACAAGAAAGAAATGGCAATTTAAGCAAATTTGTGATCTGCACTGAGAGGGATTTATTAAATTTCACCACTGCTACAATATCTCAAACAATGAAGCACATATATCTTCTGGGAAACTTATGGTTAAACAGAAAAAGGAAAAAGCTACCAAGATTTAGGGATTGTGAGGTTTTGCCTCCTCATCTATATACAATATAGAAATGCAGATAGTTTCAAAGAACTGAGCTTGACCTTTGAGGTTCTTCACCTGAAATGTTCAATGGGTATGTAATACAGAACAAGAATTGGCACATTTTTGCGTGTTTATTGGGTGCATGTCATTTTGGGCTGTGTCTTATAATCTAAAAAACAAAAAAGGCCTGGTAACTCCATTATTAAGAATGTTATTAAGATCCTCCCTCTTTTTTTCTCAGAGAGACTGTAGCTGTTAAGAAAAAAAAGAGTAGTGTCAGAGCTATTAGGCAACAAGGAAACTATAAAGCAGAAAGCAATAGGTTTCAGAGTTTCATGTGCCTTTCAACATGCACATCTACAGCAGGCTTGCTTAATTCCAGATTTTGAAATGCAGAGCAGATGGGAAAGGATGTGAGTTTGAGGGTGAAGAAGTGAGGTGGCTGAGGTATAGACCTGGATTTGTAGCCTCAGCAAGTTCCAACAAGATGAAAATGAGGACAGAGTCTGTGAACCAACATGTGAGCTTCTTGCTGCAGAGGTTAGATATGGCGTGTTTGTGTACTTATGCACACATATATGCATGCAAAGGTCAAGATGAAACAGTTAAAAGTCTCAATACAAAACATGTTTGGATGTTTTGGGTTTTCTAACTCTTGGATGTGAAAAATTCTGGCATAAAAGTAATCAGTGCAAGTAGGGCATATCACAGTTTACCAGCTTATTTGAACAACTGTATATTATTGATACAACAAGACTTTGAAGTTCACAATAGACAAAATATTGCTATTTTCTTAAATTGGATGTTGATATTGTTCAAAGTTACTGCCTCTTTCCCTGTAAATCACATTATAATTTGTCACAAACAATCTAGAATTGTTGTGCCTGTTAGAGCATGTTGAAGACAGGCTCTATTTTATTCTTTCCAGTTTAGGGGTCATTCATGGTACCTTTGCCTATGTGTCCCTCTTTTATATCTTCCATTCTTCTCAACTACTTGTGCATTCACTCTTTATTTTCATTAATTGCACTGAAAGCTCTGAGGAATAAAAACAAGCTCTGTAAATCACACAAACAGCAGCAGTAAAATTACAAACAAGGAGAAGGAAAAACACTGTGGTGATTGTTTCAAAAAGTAGTTGTGTTGCTTTTGCAGCACCAAAGGAGTACATGATCTTACATATTATCAGAACAGGGAGAGATAACATTTAATAAGAAGAAAACTCCATGGTCCATCTATTGGATATCTCCTTAGCCTTGTCTGGATGGAGGATTTAAGGTATACTGAAACGGTAAGGGGAGCCCTAACTGCACAAGAGTGGGGAGGGGGACACATAGATAAGGAAGGTTTCACTTCTGTCTTTTGAAGTATAAAATGACCTGTTTTCCTCCTTGTTCCTCCGTTTTCCCAAAATTCCTTGGAGACAAAATGGCTCAGATAGGAAATCTGTGCAATATTTCTTTCTCAAGATTTCCGCCTTTGCTTCTTCAGCTAGCACTAGTTTATAGAGCAGGCTACACCACCAATATTCCAGTTCTTTATTTCTGGTGACAAGAGATTACCAAGCAGCTCATAGCCCCTGCAGAAGTCTGCCTGCTTTTGCTTCATCCCATGGGATTTTGTAGCCAAGAAGCATTAACAGATACTTCTGAAATAAAGTGCCTGACATGGCAAGAAACGAGGCAATAGTATCTTTTTTTCCCCTTTAGTTCTTTTACCTTTACACTGTTTCATCCCTTATTCATGGTCCCTAGATATATGGCATTTATTTTTGATCAAACCTGTAGCAATACTGTCTCATAACCATTTGAGCTCGTACATATAAGGGAGAATGAGCAGATGGAGTATTGCTTTTGCACATAGGTCTAGAGGGGTTTAATCAGTCTAGGATTCATTTGAGCTACCCTGGGAAATAAGGGTTTGCAGGCTCATGCATTAATATTGTGAGGCCCTGGTCAAAAGCTCGTATAAGTCAAAGACAAATTCCTTTCTGAATTCAACGTGCTCCAGACACAGTCATTTTTTCACAAGGCTGAACCTAAGGAAGAAGTACATTTGAAATCCATTCAGAACCAAATTTTCATTCAACGACATTTATGACTGTATTTGCCCATTTCTTATCGAACATTTGAGCTGCAGTTTACAAGTGCAAGCATTGCAAACCTGATTTTTTTAACAGAAATGGGATTATTTTCTGAAATTTATTTTTGATTGCAGACTGATGATAAACTTTGTAATTTGTTCTGCAGTTTCAGTAGCACAACAGCTACATAATAATTTCGTAAGCTATAGCAGTGACTATATTGAACAGTAGTATTTGCAATCTGAATGCTTTACAAATTATTAGCTGAGAAATTATTAACTGAATAAATTAACCAGATTTGTAAGATACCATAGCAACAAAGGTGGCCTATGCTTAAAAAAAGTGCTACCTCAGATACAAGCCAGCACATTTTGTTAAAATAAAGGGAAACTATTCAGAATTTTTAGTTGAGGCTACAGATTGGTCATGTTTTTGAAATATAGGCTTATAATTTGTCACAGGAAAAATAACTCCAAAAAGCGAAACTGCTAAGGGGGTTTAAGATGATCTGTTATGCAGAGGTGTCTAGTGCAGCCATTTTGGATTGGTGTCATGATAGGAAACAGATGGTATATGTGTTTATGTTTAACATTTAAGGAGGTATAGAAAGCAATTGGGAGGTGATGTATTTTGTTAATGGGCGAGTAAAGCCTCATATGTATAGTTAAAATAGAACGTAAAAAACAAGTAGCATTTTTTCAGCACAGATGAGACAATACAACAACACGCTTAAGTAGATTTATTTGACTTGTTTCACTTTAAATAATTTCAATGAGAAATTCTCTAAATGTTTCTGAGTGGAGATAGAAAGTAATCTGGTAACCACATGTCTTGATGTAAGCCAAGCTGTTCTTTAACAGCACTTTCTTTCAATACAATATAAATTTAGCTGGAATTAGCATTGCTGAATATTAGTCCCTTGGTGCCTCACTTGCTAAACCTGCATATTCTTTTTATTGCCTGTATGCATTTCAGAAGCAGACTGTGTGGTCAGTTCTGGACAAAGGCAGATTATCTAATGGGGCTGGGGAAGGCGATGTGTTTTCTGAATACTGTAACATAACAAACATCTCAGTAATAATTCTGTAAGGTAGCAGATCTGCACTGGATACAGTAATATATTTTTCCTGTAACATACCACCTTTTGGATTTGATACTGAATATATAAAAAATCTAGTTATGCATGCAAAGCTGTATTTTTCTGAATTTTATGTACCTCACCTTGCTGTATGTTGTTTCATTTATAAGATTTATCTTTGAACATGTAGTGATAGTGAAAGACTGTTTTTCATTTCCAAGCTTCCTTAGGCAAGTTACTCAGTCTTCTGGGTTTTCCTTTATTTGTTTTTGCTAACTATGAAGAGGACATTGAGGGCAACTGGATTTTAATAGACCCTGACTGTAATTAATTATTCATTAGCAGTAGAAGTATTAGCAGTAGTAGTCATGCAGAGGAGGCTGAGATCTTACCATGGTGAACCTACAGGGAGAGAGGCTTTTCCATCTAGGATCTGCCTAATTAGACCACAGCACATTTGATATTACCCACATCCAAAGAGAGAGAAAGTAGTTTTGCTAACTGTTCTTATGATCTTCACTGTTTTCCTAGCCAGACACATAATGCTGTTGTATTTTCTCATAACTTCGTTCAGTCCCTTCTACCTGTCACATATGGACTCATTCTGGACACCAGAATGAGAAATCACTATACAGAACACTGAGTTTCAATGCATTTCAGTGAGTGCTTTCAGATGGGACCTGGTAATGCCCATCCCTGTCTCACATGATTGGAATATTTCTTATCATTTCATGATTTTGTTTTCTATTTCTAACTACCTTCTTCTGGCAGTAACTTTGGTATATTCTATGTGAAATGCTTTGGATCTACTGAGATTTCTTCTTAATTTGAAAAAATTATTAAGAATTAATCTTTAATCCCACAGATAGGGAAGAGTAAATAAGAGATGTAATAATGCTACAGTATTAATGGGATTTGAGCCTCAGTAGGAAATGGATGCATTATTCATAAGGATTGATGGTCTTTGGTGTCCCAACATACCCTTGTGGGGCTCTGGAGGTATTAGACTGGTCACTGGAGAGAGGGTTGCTTTAATGCTCAGTAATCTAAACTAAAAATATCACTAGAATTATAAAGCAAAAACTAATCAAATCCTAAATATAAATATGATGATACAAATCCATCCCCTAGTTATCTTCAGAAACCACCCTGTCTCAAAGGGTTGTCAGTGACTTGTCTCTTGTTATCTTTAATCAAGCAGAAGACAGAGGCATTGAACGCCACAGTGGATCTGTATAACAAGGCACTGCAGGTGAAATCTATAGCGCTGTGCCTCCTACTATACATGTGCTGCTGGCCAACCCCCTACTCCACTGGCAAAGAAAAAAGCAGCAAAGAGACAAAGGGATGCAGTGTCTACACAGTCCTCTGTAGCTCCTAATTTCCATCCCCAAACTCCAAACCACAGATGCATCATAAAGCAAAACAGCCTGGATGCCTGTAGGTAAAAGATTATGTGGTGACACATAACAAAGAAGCTGACTAAAGGAGATTTCTGCAGTAAGGTTTCCAGTGCATACACAGATGGGATCTATCCAGACTCTGATCTCTGTGTTCTGTGACAGGACGTTATTTATCTTAATTATAATAGAAAACTTTTTTTTTTTTTAAAAAGAAGGTTGTGTGTTCTTTCATTTATCCAAGCAGATTAGGCGCTACAGTTTGAATATCCATCTGAGAGGCTAAAACTGCTAGTCACCAAGCAAATGTAACTGTGTAATCCAATATTAAAAAAATATATCTTTTTCATAAGACATTAAGCATCTTGGGATAATGACGAGGTCATAAAAGACTAATGTGTTTGGCCAGGAGAGAGAAGAAGGTTCGTAGAAGACTGAAGAGCTGTGGGATACAGCTCCTTTTGGCAAAAAGGATAACACTCGAAGTCTGCTGAGTCAAATATTTGTGTGTGCAGATAGTTTGATGTAAAGCAGATTTAAGCCTCAATTCTGAAATAATGTCCATGCAGACAACCTTTTTATGCTTATCTCCTGCCCTCTGAGACACAAAAAACATGCAGGACTTCTTTAGAGCACTGCAGAGGACAGGGACCAACCCTGATGAGGGATGTAGAACCCCAAAAGGCAATGTCCTCAGGCCTCCTGGAGCTGTGCAGCCAAAGTCCAGGGTGCACCCAGACCCTAAAAGTGATAAACTTAAGTGGGGAGAGTGGGTCAAGTTTCAGGACAGATGTAGCTCTGTATGATATCGATGTCTGAAAACATAAATCGGAGCGACAATACTAAGAGACAAAATCTTCAGTCTTCATTCTCTAGCACTTGGCTTTTTTTTCAGTGTTTGATGAGAGATCCTCAGCTTTGGGCCTGTCAAGGTATCCCTCACCAGAAAAGGAAGAGGCATTATCCTCCTGATTTCTCATATATTTTACTGCATCCTTTCAATCCATGACATGTAAATATGAGCTTATATTTTAGGCTAATATTACGTTCTATAGAGAGCCCAAGAATCTTCATATTTTCTGTTAGTTTGTATACATGTACCCACACACACATGCATAAATGGAAATAGATATTTTTGTCTAGGATTTTTACTTTTTATATGCTGTTACATTCCAATAAGCAGTGTCCTTCAAGAGCTATCTGTGGGACTGATAATAACATATTAGCCTTAAACTAGGATGTAAGATGAAACCAACTGAAAACATTGAATAAAATCAAACGGTTTGTGCTAGTTAAAGAGATGCAAAGCAACAACAACAATAATAATAAAAGTAAAGGCAAAAAAAAAAGCAAACTTTCAAATTTATTTTGAGTTTAACATTTTGTGGGAATATGAGTAACCTAAGCACTTCAACACTGAAGCTGATGATGAGTGTATTAAATGAATCATAGATCTGGGCTTGCACAAGTTATGAACCAGATCTTAAAAAAAAAAAAAAATTACTAAGTACAATAGTAGCTTAAAAGTCTAAAAATTAAAGTAATAGCAATATGGCATAACTTTTTTTCCTAATTTTAACTCTGTATTTTCAATCCAGAGGGGTACATCGAGAACATGAATTAATGATATTTTTTTGCAATGAAGTTTAGAAACTTCCATTTTAAAAATGAAAGTTAAGAAAAAACCACAGATACTCAATGTCATAATATAAAATGTTGTGAGTTTGTCATGCTGAGGCAAGTATATGCATATGAAGTCCTTTGCTAGAGTAAATCAGTAGTTTCCTTGATTTCATGGACCAGAAGGTGTGAGCCATATCTTTCAGGCTGACAAATTCTGGAAAAAAAAGCTATTAAAACAAAACCATCCCCAAAGTCTAATAATAGGGTCCTCCTTCATCCAAAGTCCAGAGAAGGGTCTCTGTGCTCAAAAGTGCCTAAGGAGCACAATTAAGCATTTTTTCTGTACAAAGTCCACACAAGCATTGCTCTGAACTGACTTTTTTCTTTTCTCCCTTTCTACCTAACGTTTTTATCTCATCATTCTTAGCAGTGGTAAGTAACTATGATAGGAAGACAGAGTGGAAAATTAAGGCTTGTTGTGACTATTATACACCAAAAGGATCATGTCACAAATGAGATTTGAGTCTGCCTAGTTTGGGATATAATTAAGTAATCATGTTCAAGGTGGATGGGTTTGAGACAATAAAATGCCACTGAAGGTTGTTCAGTTTCAAAAAGGCAAATCTTTTTATGCTGAGAAGTTACGCAGATGCGATTTCAGCATTAATGGGGACACTGGCTCTCAGTTTTTGAACATGGGGGCTTCTGACTTTGAGAAGGGAGGGCAATTACAGTGATCCTGTTATCCTTCAGGATTATATTCCTGTCAAACAAATGCTTTTTTCTGTGTCTCATTTTCCATGAGTGTATCACTAGTGTGCATTGCCCTCTGGCTTTAGTCTGCAGGAACATCTCAAGAATAAGAACAGTAAACTGAACCTGGGAAGGAGTTGCATGTGATGAAAATTTCACTATCACTTAATTCACTTTTGAGGAAAGTTTGTATAAACCAGTCACCAAGGCTGTAAATAATAATCATTCCAGTACTATGGACACAACAAGAAAGTGTCAACAAAACCGCAACAGGAAAACAGTGGGGCTTTTTCTTGGCTTTGAGAGAACACAATGAGTCTAATGTTGCTGCTCTCTCATTTTTTCCTGTATTATCGCCATGGAAAGCTGGGCAGGACTCAGCTGAATCACCACTCAGAAGTCAGTCCAAAATGTGAGTGAGTCAAACAGTGTATAGGATATAGAGTAACACGTGTTTAGTGTTAGTAGGGTTTGTCATGTAATTCTTGAGGACAAAATGGATGACTTTTTTTTGCCTGCAAGTAGCCACAATCATTATATGAATCACGCAGAGGAATGGTATTGAAAGCTATCATATCATAAAGCTGCAGAGTTTTCCACTGAAGACAGCAGCTTAGAAGAGCTTCAGAAATATGCTAACAAAGACGGTACCTTGCTGGGATATCTATTATTACACATACACAAAGAAACTGAGCTGACATGGGGGAGGGAGTGTTGGAGAAAGGAGGAGAAAGCAAGAAAGACCATAAAAAATAAAAAATAACATTTTTTAAAAGAAAAATTTCAGTTCTAAATCAAAGATTTAAATGCAGAATATAGGTATTTTTTTTTTCTCTAGTTATCATTCTTCCTCTTTTCTCCTTTCTTAATTCCTCAGAAAGGAAGAGTAGTAAAAATATGTTCCCAGGATTTTGCCTTGCTATATTTCACCTTTCCAGCCTGCCACTTTTTCAAATGGAATTAAGTCTGTGCTGTGCAAAGAGTCAAATATTAGCCAAGACTTCAGTTCTCACTTTGGCAAAATAATTTTGGTTTCCATACATTTGGAGGGGGACAATGATGGACACACAACATCCAGCAGCAAAAAATTAATGCAGTATTTAAACAAATCTATCACTTCCACTGTCTACGTTGTGAAGTCTTTCCTTATCTCCCCTTTGCCATGTAATAATATTGTGGAAACTGGGAGCCTGTGGAATATGAGGGTAGAAACAGTGTAGGAGATGGCTTTCTTCTCCCTCTCAGCTCAGGGAAGACAGGGGAAATGATGTCACAGAAAACAGCATTTGTTTGTGGTTACAATTCTATGTGGGAGCAATGGACAGAGGACAAGCTCTGGGCAGGAAGGGGTGCCACTGCAGTAGAGCAGACTCAGCAGCTGTCCCCATAGACATGGCATTTGAGGATGACTCATGGGAACATACTGCTCCATCGCTGCTGCTGGCAGCTCCACCTGAGTTTGCTTTCACAGCTGCAATGGATGGACATTTCCCACTCTGGCAGATACATACCTGCTTTTCTAGATTAACTTTTCTGTAACACAGTATATCATCATTTGCATCACTATTGCTTATGTTTCCTGGTGATCTTGTCAGCCCCAACTTCTTTATTTTGAATACCTGATGACAGGCCACGGCTTAAGAAATAATTGCACAAAAGGTGAATCTTTGTTGTTATGGCTTGAAAACAAGGAATGTCAAACAGTCAGACCTGTTAAGGAATGATGGGATTAAATTAGCTTACCCATGCCCCACTGTGCTGAAACTGGTCCTGCTTTCTAGAAATGCTGGTTCAGCAAAAGTAGGTGGCAGGGAATCTAACTGGAACAGCAGGCACAACTAGATTTCAAAGTTCATTCTTGTCACAAACCCTTCTCTTCAACTTACTGAGTTTGAAATAACTTATAAATATATGAAAAATCTCTTCTTGCCCCTGTTTTTCTAGTCCAGGGAACCATAACTGTCCTTATAGCAGGTATTTTGGGGAAAGAGCTTTGTGTAAAAATGCTGTATTAAAATCAGAAGCAATGTTTCCACAAAAAAACCCTGGCAAATTGAAGTTTTGGTTTCATAAGGCTCTTCTGTTTGTTTGTTTATTTACTTGTGACATGCAGAGAAAAGTAAAATCCATGTGTTCAGAATACATTCAATAGCCATAACTCACACTTAGCTATTAATGGAAGCAAATGACTTACATGACCCAGATTTCTTTTTTTGTATTGTTATGAGAAATAGCTGCACAAAGAAACTTATATTTCCTGCAAGGGAAAAATTGTGTCAGTCAAATCTGTTCAACCTATAGGCTAAAGCAAGAGCAGCTGTATATTTTCTAAACTGAAGCTAGAGCATCACTATTAAATCTAATCATAAGTACACATATGCGAATAATACGGCAGACCAGCACACAAACAAGTGTCTAAGGACATCAGCTCCAGTGGCAGTTTAAATTTGGGATGTCTCAATCAAAGTCAGTGAAGTCAGAACCCTGTAAAACTGGCATGATAGTAGGATATGATCCCACCTATGTGTGTAACATCTGCCATCTTCATCAACTCAAAGACTGAACTTGGCCACACATATAATAAATAGAGTCTTACTGTTTTCTGGGGATGAGACAGCTGCCAACTAGTTATACTTGAAAAATACCTGGGAGTTTAGTGGTGATCTAAATGATAGTCCACTCAGACTTTTTGAAATATGGCCTCACTACAGCAGCCTCAGAGCATATCTCACGCACAGAAAGATGCTGCCTGCAAATAAAAATTTGGGCTTTCTTTGAGGCATGTGAGGTGCATCTCCCACATCTAGTGAAGAGTTAGGGCAGAAAAGGCAGTGGAACACCTCCAGCTGCTTTTGAGCAGCCATCAGCTAAGGATGCCAACTGTAAAGGTCGTGTTCAGAGAGTAGTGGTCAGTGGCTCAATGTCCAGATGGAGATCCATGACAAGTGTCCTTTAGCAGTCCGTGATGGCAACAGTACTGTGTTATATCTTCATCAATGATATCAACAGCAAGATTGAGTGCACCCTCAGCAAGTTTACAGATGACACCAAGCTGAGTGATGTAGTAGCCACACCAGAAGGATGGGATGTCATCCAGAGGGACCTGGACAGGCTGAAGAACTGGGTCTGTGTGAATTTCATGAGGTTCAACAGGGCCAATTGCAAGGTCCTATACCTGGTTTGGGGCATCCCAAATTTAAGTACATGATGGGGGATGATACGATTGAGAGTTGCCCTGCAGAGAAGGACTTTGGGGTGCTGGTCAGTGAGAAGCTTGACATGAGCCGGCAATGTGTGCTCGCAGCCCAGAAAGCTAACTGCATCGTGGGCTGCATCAAAAGAAACATGACCAGCAGATTGAGGGAGGTGATTCTGCCCCTCTATTCCTCTCTTGTGAGACCTCATCTGGAGTATTGTGTACAGTTCTGCAGCCCTCAAGATAAGAAGAATATGGGACGGGTCCAGAGGAGAGCTACAAAGATAATCAGAGGGCTGAAGCACTTTCCATACAAGGGCAGGCTGAGAGAGTTGAGGTTTTTGAGCCTGGAGAAGAGAAGGCTCTGGGGAGATGATATAGCGATCTTCCAGTACCTGAAAGGGACCTGCAAGAAAGTTGGAGAGGGACTATTCATAAAAGCTTGTCATAATAGGACTAGGGGGGATGGCTGTAAACCGGAGGGGGCAGATTTAGGCTTGATGTGAGGAGGAATTTTTTCATCATGAGAGTGGTGAGACAATGGAACAGGTTGTCAAGGGAAGCTGTGGATGTCCCATCCCTGGAGGTGTTCAAGGCCAGGCTGGATGGGGCCTTGGGCAACCTGATCTAGTGGAATGCTCCTATGGCAGGGGGAGTGGAACTAGTTGATCTTTAAGGTCCCTTCAAACCCAAACTGTTCTATGATTCTGTGATTCTACGATTCTATGATTCTATGACTGGCTGGGAGAGTTGAGGTTGTTCAGCCTGGAGAACTGAAGGCTCCAGGGAGACCTTATAGTGGCCTTCCAGTACTTGAAAGGGGCCTACAAGAAAGCCGGGGAGGGACTTTTTAAAAGGTCATGTAGTGACTAGTGGAAGTGGCTTTAAACACATGGAAGAGTTCAAGGCCAGGTTGGATGGAGCCAGGAACAGCCTGATCTAGTAAGAGGTGTCCCTGACCATTGTAAGGGATTTGGAACTAGATGAGGTCCCTTC
>WAAB01011810.1:39790-66460 GCA_013389865.1 Piaya cayana | reverse complement strand
TTCTCTCTGTGTTCAATACTGTGATTACTGCAGAAGGAAAAACAGACGTTCTTTTTGGTTTGTTTTGTTTTAAATGGGGAAAAAATCAGTCTGCATGTAAGAATCTGCAGCACCTTAAGAAGTATGGTGGTTTTAAATAAATGATTGATATTAAATAATATTTTCAAATAAGCTAGAAGGAGGAACCTCCCTATAAAACATGCAAGATCCAGTAACATTTTTAGATGTGCTATACAAACCCTTTTTTTAAAGATTAATCTATTCAACAGTAAGGGGAGACCTTAGAGCAGCCTTCCAGTAAAGGGAACCTACAAGAAAGCTGGAGAAGGACTTCTTACAGGGACGTGTAGAGATAGGACAAGGGGTAATGGCTTTAAACTGAATGAGGGTATATTTGCATGAGATATAAGGAAAAAGCTATTTACTATGAGGTAGATGAAACACGGGAATAGGTTGCCCAGAGAAGTCGTAGATGCCCCATCCTGGGGGGTGTACAAGACCAGGCTGGATGAGGCTATGAGACACCTAATCTAGTAGAAGGTGTCCCTGCCCATGGCAGACGGGTTGGAACTAAATGATCTTGAAGGTCCCTTCCAACTCAAACCATTCAGTGATTCATCTCCTCATTATAATGCCATGAAAGAATAACATGATACATGAAAGCCACCATGGGTGAAGAGTACTGCTCTTCTGCATGTCCTTTAGTAAAGCCAAGATATCAATTTTACTACTTTTTTCAGGGTAAGCACTTTATTTCTCTCATCTTCCAGTGTCCACTTCTTAAGGGTGTGTACTACAAATGAAGACCAAACTGTAACAATTGTTTCTGAAATACAAATGAAAGGCTGTTGACATAATATTTTAAGCATTTGCCTAAGACTGATCTGGATAAAATCAAAGTATGTGGGGCAATGCTGAAACCACCATTGCTTTGATTCAGCACAGTTTAATTATCTTCTTTCATTAAGGTGGCTGGCTGTCTTTATTGGATGATTAGCCACTGGTTTAGCCATTATTAGATGATTAGCATCTGGTAACTGTTTCATAAGTATTCAGAGTAAAAATTCTTGTTTTATACATCTGTACCGCTATAAACGTACATATAGATACAGGAAAACCTTTCCTAGAAGGTTTTAGTTGAAAATATTTCTCCTTCCCTGCCCTTTACCCCACCCCCTTTTCTTAGGGGGATTCAAGGCCCACTTTAGTCAACATGAGCTTTGGCATTGACATTGGTGGACCCAGTATTTCCCTTCTAAAGGGCCAGGAAAGGAAAATAAAGAATTAACCTCATAATTCTCAGTCTGAAAGACAGACAGCAAAATAGACTAATGGAGTCTGTTACTGTCTAAGAAAGACATGTTACTGTCTAAGAAAGAGACAGTAACATGCATAGTACCTTACACTGCTAATGAAATATGGGCCACTATAGGAAAATAAGTGTGGATTTAACTTAAAGAGGTGGGGTGAAAGACCATTAAAGGCAACTGAGTTATTCTCCTTTATCCATCAAGGAAAGGGCTCAATATATTGCTTATTTCAGTCTGGGCTATTCCTTGACCTCTCTTTTTTTTTATTAATTACACACAGGGGGCTCATCCTTATGAAAGAAATTGATGCACAACACAGAAACAATTCATAGTCATCTTACCATTTCTTATTGCCTTATTTTTTCACAGCTGTTACAATTCTCTTGTCCATTCGCTCCTAGTCTTTACTATGCTTTTGTGTTTTTCTGCCGTACATATTTGAAGGTGAAAGTAAAAGTAAAGGTAAGGTTCTTTTCTTCCTCTCTGTGAAGTTCCCTCGAGTCTATGGAAAATCTTCTTTGCTAGCTACCAATCTGGTTATTTCCCTGTCTAGGGAAAATTCCAAAGCAATTTCTCAGAGTGTTCCTAAAAGGATTTAGAAATATAATGAACAGTCTAATTGGCATTTCACTTGAAGAACTAGTAATGTGCTAACAACCCAGTTCTGCCAAATCTGTACTGACTAAAAATAATACTTCTCATTCAACCTAGCAGAGAAAGTTCTTGGAAGAATGTACCCTTTGTTAGTCCTTAAAAAAGAAACTTGTCAATTTTTAGACTCTGCTGTACTTAATATCAATTAAATGGACCAATCAGTCTCTCATCATTTAGTGACTGATTCTTTGCAGGCACAAAGCATTATTTAGCAGTTTGCAACATTTTCAGGGGACTTAAAAATGTAAAAAGAGATGATTGTTTATAAAAGGCTTCCTCTCTGTAATATAACTCCAGAGGATACACAAATACACTAAAGAAAAATGGTAGTAGGAACAATAGGCATTTTAGAAGGGAATCCATCAATCTCCCGTTTATTTACCACAACAGTGGAAACATTATCAGAGATATGCAATCATATCTGCCACATCATCCTATCAAGACCAAATGATCTTCTTTTCTAAGGATATAAATCCAGCTTCTCCCAGTACTCCAGTCAAGCACAAGTCATGCAGTTCATCACGAGTAAGAAGTTTGCTCTACCACAGCCAGCACATGACTTCTTCCAGCAGACTCCACGGCAAACCTATAAATTTGTAGTTTCCAATGGCAATGATCCTGGTGCCTCATCAGCATAACTATACACACTTTCAGTCTTCCTACATGAGTTGAGTTACTTCAGCTGAGGTACAGAGTGTTTCTCTATTTACTTATTTTTTAATAATGTGACATGCTTCTTTTAAATTCAAGGGACTTCAAATAAACTAAGGTAGTTTAGTACTGATGCACGCAGGGGGTTAACATCTTTATTAAGACTTTTCAACATGAAGAATACAATCAACAGAGTCACAAGACTTCTTCAGATAGAAAGTAGGTGTCTATCTCAGATAAACCAATTATTTTGCTATTCTTTACTGACCGTATTAATGAGGTCTCAACCAACAATGGCAGGAGCTTGGTTATTAGCTCACGTTTAAATAGCTACTTGCAGAAACCTTAATTTGTGCTTGGAGCTGAATCCCATGCACAGTTTCCATCCTGAAAAGCTGTGTGCCACTTCAGTTATCCCCTGCAGTGTCTGAATCCCTCTCTTGCCTCCTCACACAGGCCAGGTCCTAAGTACATCCTTCCTATACCTTTCCAGGAAATGGCTAGCACCTGGACTGAGGGTTTATCAAACCCAAGCTCTTGTTGGGTGTCACATCCAAGCCCCAGGGGTTATAGGAGTTATTTACAATTGAATCAGTGTTGCATATAATCACACACAGGCAGTCTGTTTGCAACCCAGGCATACCTCCCTCCTGCAAACACTTGAGCAATTTCCAAGGTACTGAGCAGTGTTTCAATAGGTCCCAAAGTGAACTTGTGTTCAGTAAAAACAACAGTCTCAATATCTGACCACTGTGAAGAGCTGGTTCTTTGCGTAATACTTAAACTAGACCCTCCCAGAGTCACCAATCATTGCTGTTATCCAAGCACAAGGTATTTCAGGAGACTTCTTGAGATGACTACCCTTTTGGACACTGGGCATGACAGGACTGTTTAAGTGAGAGACAGGTCAGCATAGTCTGGAGACAAGACCTTGGACTGCGTGATAAGCAGTATTATGATTCTAAGGGGAAAAAAAAAGATGACTATGCTAAGTCTTAGCAGACGTAAGCACCCATGTGTAACAGCTTAAGGAACTGATCATTCTGTATACCTTAAACCCTGTAAACCCCTATAAACAGGCAAGGGCCTGCTGTTACAGCAGCAGTGTAGCCCATGTGGAGCAACGGATCTGAAATCACCTGGTTCATATTTCATTGCTTTTGGTGTAATATACAGTCATCTAGCCTGCTCCATCACACCACTCATCATACACTGAAATAGGGTCCTTGTTGAGCTTTTTTTTTTTCTTTGGTTTCAGCTGTTTCACTGCAGTAATATGACCTTATGAGACATTTTTTAAAATCTTTTTCATATATGAACTATATTTTTTAATTTCTGCTTTCAGTCTCCAAACAAAGAATGATTATTCTGTAATAGAATAAGAGCTATTTACTGGTATTGAAACCACAGACTTACTGTAAGTTTTACAGCATTCAAAATGCAATGCAATTCTTCTTCTTTTTTTTCAGCCCATAATAATTTATTGCTATAATCACGTCAGCACTGTCTCACAGTTTAAAAAAAAAAAAGGTTTGCTGAAAAGCAGACTGTGAATACTTGTATGTTACTATTTAAATTGCTGTTTAATGGATCAAAATAAGCTAGTGGCTAAAAGAAACTTAAGTCTGATTGGCATTTTAATTCTCCTTTTCTTATTTACTGCTCTCTTTACTTTCTTTCTCCTGACTCAGGTTCCCCAAACACACATACACAAAGACTATTGCTAGTTCGTATAATGGTGGTGACTGCTGAAGTTCAAAATTCTGGCTCTGTACCTTGACTGCAGCAAGAGACAGTCTCTTTCTTTTTTTACCCCATGTCTGTTTAGAGTCTACTCATCTGTTTTTTTCTTGTGCAGCAGTGTAAGGTTTGGGGAGTAAAAAAACCCACACAGACACAACAAAATAGGAAAAAACCAAATCACACATTCCAAAGAAACCCGAGAAAACCCAGATCTCAAAATCCAAACCCTTCAATTCCTAAGCACTTAGGAGGCATGATATTTTCTAGTTAGGACTAACTGAGACTGATTTTATTTCCAACACAATCCTAGAATTGGTTCAAAACTCTTTAATATACGTGGGTTCACTCCCAGTGCCCATGCCACTGGGTGAGTTTGAATCCTACAGATCAAATCTGTTTAACATCTTGAAATCCTGATCTGGGCTCATAATTTACTCTGACTGACACATCTCCAAACTGGCAATTTGCTATAGGCCCCCACATTCCTCCCTGGGCCACTTGTTCAGGAGGGACAGAGGATTAAGGAAACCTCTTCATATTGCTCAAGTTACACACCACACCCGCCCCAAAGTCCCTGAAGTAAGCAAGAAGTGATATCCAGAGATGCTTATTGGTATAAGGATACCCTCCTGTCTGGCACAAACTTCTGAACTTAATTATGATGCAAAAGGTTGGCTGGCACTTATCAATTGACTCATTGTAGAAGTCAATAATTAAAAAAAAAAATCTGGATATAACATTGAACCA
Organism: Piaya cayana; assembly: GCA_013389865.1. Classification (NCBI taxonomy): domain Eukaryota; kingdom Metazoa; phylum Chordata; class Aves; order Cuculiformes; family Coccyzidae; genus Piaya; species Piaya cayana. Next base: position 61,355 of record WAAB01011810.1, on the reverse strand, counting down.
ACATGACAGTGAAATTAACTCTGAATGGTGACCTATGTAATTTACTTAGTTTTAAATTTATTTGGCCTTTGTATTGAGGTAGAGTTTTGCTCATGTCATGTGACAGGATCACAGGAGAGAAATGGATTTTTATTTGCTTTACACTACAAGGGGAATGCTCTTCATGTATTCATCATTAAAAACCCTATCAACATATATTACACAAGATAATAAATAAACTGGGATTTCCAGAAGTGAGTAGCCTCTCCTAAAGCAGACTAACTGATAGAGAACACTTCCAGTCAGTTGCTAATGCATTTTAGAGTTTCTTTTCCTCCAAATACTTATTTCAGCTTCTTTTCTCTCTTTCTATCTTACTCCTCCCTCTCCCTTAAAGTTCCCAATCTCTCAGTTGCAACAAAAGTTAAGGTAATTGTTTGAGTGACTGCACGTTAAAGGAGAAAAAAGTGTCTGCAGAAGGTTGATACAGGGGAAAAAGGTTGCTGGCAGATAGAAGAAAAAGAGAGGGCAACATCTAACGTGATTCTAAGGAGATAATTTATTGTCTATAAAATCAATGTATGAATTTTTTAACAGATCCACACAATGAGATGAAACAAACTGAATTTAAAGTCATTGTAACTAGTTAGATTTTGTTTATGGCTTGTCCTGGTTACGGCATTTACATATAGGAGCACATGCACATTTTTTTCACGCCTGGATTTTCAAGTAATGTCTTTGTTCAGTCTCAAAACTTGCTGTATTCTTATAGCATGGTAGGGACCATCTCTTACAGTTTGTTATTTTGTAATCCAACAAGTTTTCAGTTATCCTTTAGTTTTGCACCATCAAATGTAAAGTTCTTTTATGACCTTTTATTTTTCCATCACCCAGCATCTTGATGAGCATTCCAAATTTTCTTGCAAACCTTTTCCTTTCTTAAGCAGTAAACCTTAATTTTGTAAAAGCTGGAATGCTAATGACCTCTACTCTTATTTATCCAAAATTAGGTAATTCCACACTCACTCTCAGACCTCTTTCACCAAGTTATTTGTCTTGTGTCAACTGTGTTATACACTCAGAATGAACTGATGTCTGCTTGACTGCAGAACTTATTTGAAAGAGCAGACCTTTTAACATTAACATTATTCAATTCTGAGTCAGACAAGTTGGTTATTAGGAAGAGGCCTTACAACATTCTGACCTCATAACATGTAAGCACAGTTCAATTTTGAGATGGTCCAAGCTTTTTTCCCACCCAATTCTCTCTTTCCTCAATGTATACAACTAGTTTCCAGAATCTGCCATTGCAGTGCTCCATGAAAACCTGGAAAAATTTTGCTAAACCTATTGCTATACTCACATATATAACAGATAGAGAGAGTGCAGAGAAAAAAAAACAAAAACAAAAACAAAAGAAAACAAGAAAAAAGAAGATAAATCAAAATATAGAAGCCAATCTGTTCATTTATAAGGGATACGGCTTTCTTATTTCCTTTCCTCAGCTTAACCAAGGGCAATCCTTTCTTTTCCTGATTTCTTGGCTTATGTGAATAGTTTTGGGGTTTTTTTTGAGGACATCACCTTTAGTTCTTTCTTTCTGAAGAGTCAGTCTGAGAGCCTTACACATTGGTTTTGTGTTGGTGGCAAAGCCTAGTTATCTTCACAGGGCAGCTGGAGGCCTCAGCCCTATTCTGACCTGAATTAATCAACCTTAGCAGCTTTATTTAGCCCGCACATAGAATGTTACATAATTCTTACTTGCATATCTGCTGCTGTAGGAGCTGCACAACAGGGTTTCTAAACTCTCTTTCTCAAACCCTAGGCATGTCCCCTGGGGCAACATCACCAAAGTGGCAGCTGAGAAAGTCACAGATGAAGAACTAACACAGAATAGGGAAAACCACATAGAAGCAGATACATGCAGATATGAAGCACCTACACTTAGGAGAGTATGGGCACAGCTACTACAAACTCAGACCTAACTGCAAGGAAAGGACAGCAGGGAAAGCTGAAGGAAGAAAGACAGGGAGAAAGGTAAAGAGGTCTTTCTTTCCTGAAATGGGCTTTCTTCCTAGAGGACTCAACCGTTCAGCATATGAAGGCTTAAAACCATTTGATTCTAGTGCAGTTTCATCCAAGAGGACTTCAGGATTCAGCTCTACATTCTGAGAGCAGAGAAGTTCTCTAAGGAAGACCTTGTAAACTATATTCAAGACACAGACACAGAAATATGATGGAGATGCACATACTATGCTAATATTATAGATGACATCTACCAGAAATATATCTTGTAGGACTCATATATCCTACACCAGTGATTTTCAGTGCTTTGGTAATACAAGGCAGCTGAAATGCTTCAATTACATGACTGTTAATTTCGATCAAGGATTTTTACTACCCCTGAAGATTATACTCCTTACTAGTTCTTCAGAGCAAGAAATAGATATCTTAACTTCACAGTGTCTCCAGAATCTGTCGTACCAGTATCATTGTATAGGGTGTATCAAATGGCACAGCAGACAAGATTAATGTGATTTATGTAAATGGAGCTTACAATCAATTGATCTTGATGCCTTGAAAGACTGTAAAAAAGTGTGTAGGAGTCTCATTCTGTGGGAAACAGAGAGAAGAGCTCCCCTTTAGGTTTTATGACTGAAAATACAGTAATGGAAAAGTAGTTGTATTTACTGTTCCAATGTTTTATAGGAGCTGCTATGCTTTCTCTTTAGCTGAGAAATAGTCTGCAGTCCACCTACATATACATAATCCTTGCCTCCTGGGAAGGCCTCCAGATTATGAAAGAATTCAAATGAGAGTTTTATTTACCCTGCAGGACATATAAGCTGTAAAATAAGTTACATTAATACTTCATTTCCAAATCCAGCTGAATCTCATGGAGTCTTTGACTTCATATCAACAGCCTTTGGTCTTCTTTCTCCTGAGGTTTCCCAGACCAATAGTGGATTATATGCTGTCCTCAATAGTGCCTTCAGGGATCCAGATCTTCACCAGAGGCTCATATTCTATCATGTAATAAGTGACACAGGTGAAAGCTTGTGTCCAGGTAGTAACATGTGACAACAAAAGGGTGGCTTCAGAAGAAAGGCAATTATTTCAATAGTGGAAGACAACTGATGAAAGTCTTAAAGAACAGCCAAGGTGGGAAACCCCCCAAATACTGAACCTTTCTTCTGAACGAGTCATATTTACAAGAAACAAGTATGTGCCCACACTAGCCACTTAAAGTCAGGTGTCAGATATTTAAAGCTAAATTAACCCTCACTTGGCTGGAGCAGAGGCATAAGACGCTCGACAGTAGCCACATCTTTCCAATGCCAAATTGCAGAGACCATCAGAAAATGGCTATTGCCTCTTCTCCTAAGCCCTGCAGTGAAAGCATGGGACACAGAGCTGGGCAGGGGAACCACAGGCCCCTCATACCCACATGTGACAAATGCCACTTCTCTGTCCCTGTCCTTCACCTGCTGTTTGAAGGGCTCCACTTACCCAGGAAGCCCAACCCCCCTTATGGTAGGTGAGGGGAAAAAAGCAAAATCAAACAGACTGATTGCCAGCTGAGCAGAATGGTTTACTGCAGGAATAATGGAAATCAGTCCTTGTAAATTGAGTGCCTCCAGTAGGGGGGTTGCTGAAAAATAACACTTGGATCTACTTTTATTCAGTTTCTGGAGCTAGGCTCCCTTTGAAAGCCATAACTACCATCACATGCTTGAAGAGTCCAAAGTTTTCAGTCTGTGACTAGTGTAAATCTCACTGTAAGCTGTATAAGCACAAGACATTTTGAGAGGTCTAAAATGTCTTATACACTTGTATGAACTACATTTCCAAAATCAGTCAACACCCAAATCTCTCATTGGATGCCTCCTTACTAAAGTGCCTCAATGCCTTCTTATCCTTAAAAAGAGAAACATTTGTATAATGTCCCCACAAGCTAATGTAGAACAGCAAGGTGACACACAGGAAGATTAAGGGCAAGGGAATGAGTGAAATTTCACCATGTAAGAACATAAAACAACCTTGCCTGGAAAGAAGGGCTGACAATGCCTACCTCAGGAGAAGGCTTCAGGCTGCAGCTCCAAAGCAGATTAAGTCACCTCTGTCACCCAGGAGAAAGAAGCAGGACTGAAGGCTGACCTTCCTCCTTTCACAGACCCTACCAGCCGGGTGCAAACATTTCCCTTCTCATCGAGGAACAAGAGAAAGGTGGCGATGAACTTCTTCTGGAAGCGCCATACTTTTCCCACACACAGTCAGGGACCTCTTGTTCTTAATATACTGTTCTGGTCTTGACATTGGCCAACAGCTAAGCTTTTCAACACCTGAATTCCAGACACTTAGGTAGTTTTTTGGATCAATCTGTACAAGGTTTGCCAAAGATTGCATAGGAAGGGTGCAACAGTCGAAGGTCTTGGACCTCTGGTCTTCTGCAGTCTATACTAAAGTCTTAATCACTGTGTCATTCTCCCTCCCTACAGGTTCTTTTTAAGAGCTACAGTGACTGAAAGAGAGAAGAGTTAAATGCCATTCTAAAATACATGACCAATCATATAGCTCAAATTTAATGCATAGCAGCCACTTACATCAGCCTGCCAGCAAGCTTGCAACAAAAAGTTATTCACAAAATGGCAACAGGCCCACACTGGCAAGTGTCTTTGAAAACAGAAGCTGTAGTTACATATGGCTTGGTGTAGGATAATTAGCTAAATACTAGTCTCTTCTTGGAGAGATGTACTTTCCAGCAAACAGTGTACTTGACCTAAACAACTACGAAAAACAGTAGAGCACAGGAAAAATTGTGGCCTCTTCCCTCTTGTCCCGGGGTGTAGCTTTCAACTTTAGCTCTCACCCTGCACCTCCAATCAGGACAGCAGCAACTCCATCTGGCTCCATACATACATTGCCATCCTGTGGCCAGATCCTGCTAGAACAAGTGGTGTCAAAAGGAGGCCGTTGCAAAAATCACTCCTGTGAACCGACTGCTGCTATTTCTAGGGGAGTAAGCTACCCCATGGCACAAGCAAGACAGGGCTTTCTTGTAGATGTGGGCCTGAGTTAGACTGCAAATCCAACCACATTTTTTTATCTTTTTAGTTCAAGGTGCAGCTGGGTTTGCAATTCATCAGACTGCTGAAAAAAAAAAGTATGAATAATATTGGGAAGCAGAGAAGCAGAAAATGAGCTTGAGGGAGAGGGGAAGAGAACATCCGACACTGATATATTGAAATCTTCAGCAAAACCAGAAGTGGCCACCATTGACTGGAGCCCCAAAAGGAGCAATGGAGAACAAAAACTGACTGGGGAAGTGTAAACGCAAAGGAAAAACCCCGACATGACAGGTGACCCAAATGCCTCTGGAAACTTGATCCCCCCCAACCCCCCAACCCCCCGTCCAAGAGCCAGTTGGAAGGAGGGCACGACTTGATTAGAGTGAGTGATAGAAAAACAGAGCAGAAGCTGAGTAGGAGTCTGAGGGCTGCTGGCCCATTTCAGAAAGTTGCTCTGGGCTCTCTATGGCCAGGGTGTGTGGGACATGCAATTCTAGTAAAGCTGTGTTTTGGTTGCCTAATTCTTTTGTCCTCCATGGAGGAGGCAATATTCCCCTTGCAACCGCTAAGGAAGGCGAAAGGAAACTGTTGATTAGCACTTAGTAGAGGAAGTGGCTTATTTGGCCTGGATACAATCATGGGAACATCGTTCCCTCTGTTCCAGTGACCACATTGGTAGTGTTAACTGGAAAGCCAAGTAACTTGTAAAGAAACTGCTGAATTAAGCTCAGCCTCATGCTCCCTGTGTAATTTTCTTTGAAAGAACATACAATGAACCATATCTTTCTTTTTTCATACATTGGGTCCTTGGTGGTTTTCTCTCAGAAAAAAAGCCACTTCACAGTTCTTTATTGGGTCAAAATCTGCCTCTCTTTCCCCTGGGTGGCTGCTTGGACAGTGATAAGGTTTCAGCAGGGGTGTATGAGAGCAAAATCTGGGCCTATGCTGTACTCTATCAGTCTATCACCATTACATATGAGGAATTCATGAATTGCCTGTCGAGAGCCTTTTCTAGGCAAGGGTTTTCATGTGTGTGTTTAAAACAAAAAATTAAAGTGCCATAGACACTAACTTCAGTTAGGAGCAATAATAAAATGGTATTTTCGTGATTGACATATTTTATGGTTGTATTACTAAATGTTGGAAAGCTATAGTGAGATTTTCCTTAGTTCTGTTAAATTAACAGGTTAAGTCAATGTACTTATCAATTAATAGGCATTCATCTCAGCACAGGCTGGAAATCCTCAAATGCAGGCAGCTAGAGATTTTTCGGGGCCTGCTTACATGTCAGTGGAGAGCAGCCCAAGGACTAGTTTAGGTCATACATTACAATTTGTTTTGGTGGTGCATTTTAGCTGTGCCATCTCCCTGCCGTACAGTGTTGCATGTTTCCCAAGCTATTATTATTCTGAGAGACCACTAAGGTGGGGTCTCTGTGGGCTGTGGAAGATGTCTGGTGTGAGCATTTCCACACTTTCTGAGATCTTAGTGGTTTTCAGATAGTTAATGTAGCTGAAAATCTGCTACACTGGATCTGAATACCAAAAACAAAATCGAGAAAGACTAGATTTCCCCTTCATTACAGAATGAAAGTAACTCAATGAACAGAACTGGTTAAAAAGAAAAGGGAATAAATCTTGCAGTGTAATTTTCAAACCCTGTTTTGCACAATGGAGACCACTGAGTCTTATTAGAGGACCATGTGGGAAAATGATTTTGTTTGGAAGATGCAAATGGAAAAGAATTAAAAGGTAACAGAAGACCAGTGCAGTTAGTGATGAAACAGACACCCTGGGCTTAGAAGCACCAAATAAAATTACCCTGAAAAATATCCACCTAATCCTCCCATCTTCTTTTTCTCTTTAGATAACAGTGGGGCAGACTATTCCAGGGATTTAAGGCATCATTTGTTTACATGGTCATATTTTAATCATCTGCAAGAAGCTAAGGTTACACAACCCCAGCATTCAAATGATCCCCTACCTTGCTGTTTATAAGAGGGGTCTGACATTCATAATGTTCCCAGGCTGCTCCAAGGGGACAGGAGTGGGATGGGGAGGGAGGAGGAGGAGGGAAGAGAGGAGAGAAAGGTCAGCTCCCTTTTTAAGTATTTCTGAGCTTGCTGGAAGCTTTCAGCATGTGGGTGGTAGGTGTATCGGCTGACATAGGGAAGTGTAAGCGTGAAGCTGGCCACCCAAGACCTTAGGGTCACTGCTGACACTCCAGTTCTCCAAGCTGGGGAAGACACCTGCTCCCTTGCCAAAACAAACCATCTCCTGCTACGGGCATACTTGAAAAGACCTGCTTTTGTCAGCCTGGGGAAAAGGGAAAGGAGGGAGGAATTAGAGGGATGTGGGAGCTTTTGGTTTTACTTAAACAGTCTCAAATAACCAGTTTACAATGCAGCGATGTTCTTCAGAATTTATTAAAGGAGGGGTGGGGTAGGTGGGAAGGAGCCGAGGAGACTTGACTCCAGATCTGGTGAGCATTAATATGCATCGTGCTAGAATTTCATGAGGCAAGCGAGTTTTGTAGCCCTTGCTCTGGTGGTCCTCTGCTGACAGGATCTCAAGCCACTATTTGTTATCTTTAGGCCTGATAAGTACATCTGGTTTTGATTCAGGTGGTCGTGAGCTTGTCTCAGAGTTGAAAAGGGTGCTTTGCTCAAATTGAATTTTCTCACAAATTTCAAACTGGGACGAGAACCAGAAGAAGCTGGGCCCTATCACACAAAACTCCTGTTTTAGTTGCTCGGCCCTTGGGCTCATAAAAACCTGGCTCAAATCAGTTTCACCTGTTTGGCTAAGTGAGTACATGCTAAAAGTAATAAAACTATTAGTGCAATCAGATATTTCTCCACATGTGTTCTGATGTAAAAAGAAAAAAAAAGAGTGAAAGAAAGTGGGGAGATGAACTTTTCTCAACCCTGCCTGTCACATATCTTTGTGTGTCCCTTTAAATTAGTTGCAGAGAGGCTGCTGCTGGTTCTCCACTCCTTTCTGTCTGAGGCATTGTAGCCTGGCAAAGAGATCTGGCTGCAAAGAACTGTTCAACTCCTTCAACCTCCTTAGAAAAACCATTTAAGTCACTGTCTGAGGTGAAGAGGGGAAGGGAGCATTCTTGTCATTCACCATCTCATACTTCCCAGCTCTCTCAAGTTCCCAGAATTGCCCCTGCTTTTAGGCAATGAAGTCTCACCTGGTCTTCCAGAAAGGACTACTTCAGTGCCTCAGAAAACCAAGTCCTCCTTCCCCCAGACACAGTCCCTTCCAGCAGCAGAACTGTTTGATTAGCTCCTGGGATGCTAAAAAGTTTGAAACAGCGCACACTTCTGACCCAATTTACCGGCAGAGTGTATCAGCATGTCCTCAAAGCCAGTGTCTTTCATAGCTTATGGGAAAGAATCTCAGGCAAACTTAGAAAGAAAAGAATTTAAGAGGCTTCTGGCTCTATGCAAAGCCCAGTGACATCTCTAATTAACTCCGCTCTCGCAACACATTTTATTACCCATAAATTTGTGGCATTCCAGTGGTGTCTTTTGCTCATGCAAGATGCTCTGCAAAACACTCTGGGAAACCACTGGGCAGAAGATACTATAAAAGCATACTCTGTAACCCTTCACTCTCTCATTCGTCCATGCTCCACTTGAGCAACCTTCAGAACAAAACATGAGGCACGTTTTGTTTTATCTATTATCTATTTTCCCTATATCATATTTCCATTTCTTTATACTTTGTTGTGTCGTGCAATTTTCCTTGCAGTATCTCCTCTTATGTCTTGTTTTATAGGCTTCACCTGTCACAGAGATTAAGAAGTTACATTTGTGATACATACTTGTCATGCCATCTAAGTGTAGATAGACATACCTGAACAAAATGAATAAAACAAGTCCCTAAGTATAAAATAATAATCCTTACACAGGTATTTTAAAATGGCATCAAAGAAATTCCATATCCTAGAACTGGTTGAAGGAATAAAAAGAATCATACTGTTGGCATTTTTCGTAAGTATTTTTCCATATTTTCCAAAACTAAAACGTTATAAAAATATAAACCATCTGTATAGCTTTTCGCAGAGAAGGGTGTCATTCCCTGGGAAAAATTACTGAACTTCCCTTAAAATGTTTTATATGTTAACATCTTTAAAAAAAAATGTTGACCAGCTGTGCCAGCTCCCTCTTCTACACCTACAGAGCAAGAAAACTGGATATTTTCTGATATGAAAGTGCAAAAAGACATGTGATACTATTTTCCTCCAATATTTAATAGCTAATATTTAACACACTAATTCTTGTACTCTTTGGGCATCTCAGGAAAGATACCTCATATGCATGCTCAATTCATGTACCTGATGTCTGAGAAGAATTCACTTTTATAGTTATCATAGAATGACCAGGTTGGAAAAGACCTCTTGGATCACTGAGTCCAACCATTCCTACCTATCACTAAACCATGTCCTTGAGCACCTCATCTTCCCACTTTTAAATACCTCCAGAGATGGTGACTCCCTGGGCTCCTTGGGCAGCCTCTGCCACTGTCTGATTGACCTTTCTATGGAATTTATTTTCCTGATATCCAGTCTGAGCCTTCCCCTTGTCCTATCACCTGTCACTTGGCAGAAGAGGCCAGCACCCTCCTCTCTACAACCTCCTTTCAGGTAGTTATAGAGAGCAATAAGGTTTCCTCTCAGCCTCCTCTTCTCCAGGCTAAACAACCCCAGATCCCTCAGCTGCTTTTCATAAGACTTGTTCTCCAGTCCCTTCACCAGCTTCATTGCTCTTCTCCAGACACACTCCAGAGCCTCAACATTCTTCTTGTAGCAAGTGTCCTCATAATTTTAAAAGTGTCCCCATAATTTATCACCATCTCTTTTACATAAATCACTGTTTGATGTGAATATTATACCTTGTTGGTGGTGGTGCTCCCATGGAGCAAACATTTCTGCATAGCATGCAGATGCTTGCAGTTCCCAATTTCATGACTGGGCTCTGAACAAAGGAAAAAAGGTGAAGGATACTGAAAGGAACACTGGCCATAAACTAAAAGAGGAATTGAATGCTAAAGTCAAAGTACTTTTGTCCATCAAAACCATCTTTTTTGGGGACAGTTTTTCTGAGTGTGAAATTCTTTGGCATACTGGCAGAAATGGAAAGCCGCAAAGTATTTGGGTGTTTCCTTCAGCCAATTCTAGGATCCTCAGGTGCTTGAGAACACCTGAGGAATGTCTTCTCATTGTCTGCATGACTGTATGTGGTTTCCTATGGCAGTTTTCTACCAGATGGAGACCCTGCCATCTTTGTGGTGTCCCCATTCTCATAAATGGAATACATGTGACATCTCTCTTGGCATTTGAGGAGCACTGTGCAAATTCACTTCTGAGACTGTTCTGATGCCAACAGGAGGGTCACTGACCCACTTTGTTAATGAAACCCATAGGCAGAGCTTTCAGGCAATGTCTTCCCCATCTCCTTAGAGTCTACTCTTATGTGTGGGGTTTTTTTAAAAAAGTAGACAAAACCCCTCTCAAACCTGTATATTTCTTTGTATTATTGGGGGTGTCACTTTGAGTTTGTCATCAGACTGACAGCATTATGTAGGTCATGGTTCTCTTCCACTCTCCTTCATCTACTTGTCATAGCATCGCTCAGGTCTGGGNAATTCACTTTTATAGTTATCATAGAATGACCAGGTTGGAAAAGACCTCTTGGATCACTGAGTCCAACCATTCCTACCTATCACTAAACCATGTCCTTGAGCACCTCATCTTCCCACTTTTAAATACCTCCAGAGATGGTGACTCCCTGGGCTCCTTGGGCAGCCTCTGCCACTGTCTGATTGACCTTTCTATGGAATTTATTTTCCTGATATCCAGTCTGAGCCTTCCCCTTGTCCTATCACCTGTCACTTGGCAGAAGAGGCCAGCACCCTCCTCTCTACAACCTCCTTTCAGGTAGTTATAGAGAGCAATAAGGTTTCCTCTCAGCCTCCTCTTCTCCAGGCTAAACAACCCCAGATCCCTCAGCTGCTTTTCATAAGACTTGTTCTCCAGTCCCTTCACCAGCTTCATTGCTCTTCTCCAGACACACTCCAGAGCCTCAACATTCTTCTTGTAGCAAGTGTCCTCATAATTTTAAAAGTGTCCCCATAATTTATCACCATCTCTTTTACATAAATCACTGTTTGATGTGAATATTATACCTTGTTGGTGGTGGTGCTCCCATGGAGCAAACATTTCTGCATAGCATGCAGATGCTTGCAGTTCCCAATTTCATGACTGGGCTCTGAACAAAGGAAAAAAGGTGAAGGATACTGAAAGGAACACTGGCCATAAACTAAAAGAGGAATTGAATGCTAAAGTCAAAGTACTTTTGTCCATCAAAACCATCTTTTTTGGGGACAATTTTTCTGAGTGTGAAATTCTTTGGCGTGCTCACAGAAATGGAAAGCCGCAAAGTATTTGGGTGTTTCCTTCAGCCAATTCTAGGATCCGCAGGTGCTTGAGAACACCTGAGGAATGTCTTCTCATTGTCTGCATGACTGTATGTGGTTTCCTATGGCAGTTTTCTACCAGATGGAGACCCTGCCATCTTTGTGGTGTCCCCATTCTCATAAATGGAATACATGTGACATCTCTCTTGGCATTTGAGGAGCACTGTGCAAATTCACTTCTGAGACTGTTCTGATGCCAACAGGAGGGTCACTGACCCACTTTGTTAATGAAACCCATAGGCAGAGCTTTCAGGCAATGTCTTCCCCATCTCCTTAGAGTCTACTCTTATGTGTGGGGTTTTTTTAAAAAAGTAGACAAAACCCCTCTCAAACCTGTATATTTCTTTGTATTATTGGGGGTGTCACTTTGAGTTTGTCATCAGACTGACAGCATTATGTAGGTCATGGTTCTCTTCCACTCTCCTTCATCTACTTGTCATAGCATCGCTCAGGTCTGGGACACAGAGGCAGGACATAGACAAAGGTATGCCCACAGCACACCCACTTAGGATGTGGTTTTGGCATTCCTCTTGATACCAGTCCATTCTAACATCTCATCATCTGCATTTCTTATAGATGGTAGTAAGGTGCTGGTCACCATAAAGGCAAGAGTAATAACAGCAGCCTTTGAGAGTGATAGCTGATTTCCATACCTACTGCCCTGAAAAGCTGTCTAGTTTTTCCGAAAACTGCCAGTCTGACTTTGCAAACTCTACATGAATGCAATTTCTTATCTTTTGTCCACTTCTGACATGCTGCCTTGCCTTTGCAACCAGCCTACAAAATTCTCCTCATTCTTGCAGTGTTTCTCTAGGCTGCGAATCATAGAAAGGAATGGGAACAATCAAAAAAGAAAACACACTTAATTTCTACGGTGGGATGCTTCCCTCCACCCACACTGACCTCATTTAGGTGGCAGTGCACGCAGGAATGGCCCTTTCTAAGCTAACAAAGTTCATGCAGAGGCAGCCAAGACAGCTCACCTCAAGGTAACCATAGAACTGACATTTTTAGTGTTTATCAGCTCCTCTCTATATTCTTAGGGAAGAAACGGATCAAAGGGAAGGCCATTGAGTGTGGCGATTTTTGCCTTCCAAGTCACGCAGGCCAAATGTCACCAGCTGAATAGTAGCAGCAGGAGTGTCAGAGTATTGTTTGCTGTGTGCAGACTGAAGAGACAAGGACTGGGGAAAGCCCTGGAAAAAAGTCAGTGCCCCTGTTGCTGCAGGAGTTGAGGATCACAGTAACAGAATAATATGGGGCCTTTGTGCTGCAGCTGACACAATTCCACTGACCATGATTTGTGACCTGGCGTCTCTCAAAACCCACTCTAATGCTGAGATCAGTTCAGAACAATTTTTCCTGCCTCCTTTCTATTCTCTCTGCTAAAATATAAGAAGGCAGAAATAATTTAAAAACCAAAAATCTCAGTACTTCTTTGTTTTTTCAGTAAGCTGTTTTACAATGATAGATGCTTTTTCTCTTTACCTTTCTCATCTTTCTTTCCACCAAATATTTTCCAACAGCTACAGTCTAATAATAAAAGCAAAATATTTAGACTACCAAGAAAAAAAACCCAGATTTAAACTGGTTGAAATAGATCATAGCCATAGAAAGCACATAGAAGCAGCAAGAATGTCAAAACTGCAGAAGAAACGTGCTCTAAAAATGAAGGACATAAACAAAACAGGTTGGAACAAGTAAAGCCTTTTTTTAGACATCCTGGGGTTTAGGTTTTCTCTCTACAAAATCTTGTACTGTTTCTCTTTCACTCTTAGTAAATCACACAATTCTTATGTGTAATTCTGTAAATTCAGAACAATATATGTATTTCATGATTTGTATAATTTTTTTAAATAAAATTAAAGATAAGTAAAGAAAAAATCTTTTAATTTACTATGTCATACAAATGTTGAAAAAGGCAAGATACAGGATGAAGGCAGAAAAAAAGACCGCAGGTATCTACAGAGGGATGCATGCAGTCAGTAGTATTATACTGATGGTTCTTAAATAGTCTTAATTTAAGTAAGTGCTTAGAAAATTTACTTTAATTATTTTTCCCCAGAAATCCATAGAGGTTTTATTTCCTACCCTTTTTAACTAGATCTTTAAAATTAGCTGCAAGCATAAGTACTTTATTTGTTCAATTTATTTACAGTATTTAAAAGGTATGAAGTAAATCAGAAGTGAGATTTGGGAAAAAAAAAGACTCATTTTTACAATACTAAATGTCCAGAAAGTCAGAATGAAATTGGCCTTTGTTTGCCATACATCTCTTTATGTAGCAAAAAGGTAACGGAAAATTTAATATTTCTGTTAGAAAACAATATTATAATTTAAAGTACTGTATAACAAAGTCAAAAAATGTTAAGCCATGAAAGAGAAGAAAAGATAGAATGAAATGGATTTGAAAATGTGTCTTGCTTCAGGATCTGTATTTCAGTTTATTCCATTTTCTATTTCAATTTATTCGATTATCGATTTCTTTTTCTTAGCCCTCAAATAATCTATACACAGAGTGTGATCCAATGCGCATTTATTTGCTGATAGCAGTCGAAAATACCATACTATTACTTCTAGACACATTTACTATAGTGTCAATCCCTCTTTCCTCAAGCAGCTGATCTTCACAAATACTTGATTTCCATCACTGACGAATAAGTTGCACAACCAAACAGCAACCTTGGTCTAGTGGTTGTATGGCAACATGCTCAGAAACAGTTATGCTTCTGTAGAGCTCTGTGAAACGATTCTGCAGACTGTCCAAGAAGTTAATTATATGAATACATTTATCTATATGAATTTACCTATACAAATAAAGTAAATTAGACTGTTTAGCTGTGATCTCCATTTTGCAGGAAGGGAAAGAATCTCATTTGCAACCACCTAAGATCTTCAAGAACCAGAACATTTCAACCTCACCTACGATCTTTGTGAAAGGCATGGAGAAGATGTGCAACGGATGTACAAATTTTATTCAGTTCCTAACCTTTACCCATGCCTCAATCAATTCTTCTTGTTGCTTTGACTTAAAAAAACCAAAACAGATGAAGGCATTTCTTTTTCCTTCACCTTTTCTTTGCATTCCCTCTCTTCTATCTGTGCTCAAGTTTTACATGAAAGCATCAAGCAAAAAATTGACTTTATCTTTGAGTACTCACATCGTACCTGGAGTTACCTAATACTGGGTATTGCGTAAGCAATGTCTTTCCACACTCAATGCCTTGTATCATTCACAGAAGATATCAAGACACAGGTGTATGATACACCTGAAAGTTTCATTTATTAGCCTTGGGCATCTAAGTCATGAAGGGCTGGCACAGCTGTTGCAGCTAAGAAGAAAATAATCCCTGTATGCTTTCCCTGTCCTTTGTGTGGGGATGCTTCTTCTTTAAGTGACCAAAATCCTAACTCACTGCAATTTTTAGAGGTGCATTGGAAGGCTTGTACTGACAGTTTACCTTAAAACACCATGTAGTAAAGCACAGCAGCTCCTCCACAAGCAATTTAGCCATCTCCATGGTAAACAGAGATTAGGGGCTGCAACCTCTCCCAGTCCAACAGATCCTATTGTCATGTTGTGAATGAGGGCACAGGCACATTTATAGATGGCAGATTTTAAAGCCAGAAGGGAACATCATTGGCATTTTAGCCTGACCTCTATATGTGCTATCAGGCAACCTGATTTGGCTGTCTTACTACAGTTAAACAATACTTTTTTCATTACATCTTAAACTCTTTCCCCCACAGAAGAAAATTAAGTGTATCGGTAAAGTCATTCTTTCCACAAGTGCTTACACTGAGTTCAGAGAGTGAGATTTAGCACAGGCTGAAGAAGATTGTACATGCAAGAGTTTCTTGAAATTCCTGAGTTCAAAAAACAACCAAAAAAATGTTAATGACTTTTTATGGCACTGAGCTCTTTCTGCTCTTATTTTTTCATTGTCAGATCTACAAATATTAAGCATAGACAGGCTTATAGTGAAAACAGTCTGTGAGGTAAAAAATTTGGAGCAATGGAGAGCACTCAGTTAGTAGCAGTTGTGTCCTGAGTAGTCCCAAAGGCATTTGAGGGGATTAAGGTTGAAAACTGGGATCCTAGGAAGGTTTAGGAGATTTTAAATGCAAACTGATTCCAACCAGATAACTACTAACCATTATTTTTCAAGATGTGTACAAAAACCTAAATATCATTTTGCGGCACCCAGAAGATAAGTAGTAGAATACTATAACTTGTACACCATAAGCCTGTCTGGGTATTTCTGGCATTATTGCTAAATTAAAGTAGTATTAAAGTGAAACACTTCACTATTTAGCCTTCTGTCTGCCTGACAACTTTTGCTATATAAATCCAGTTAGAAAATATTGGCCCATTTGAATTGGACATTGGATATGGCATTTCTGCACCATCAAGAAAATGGCTGCATACTTTTTTGTTTCCCTTGCATATAATTTTTAAACAGTCTTATAAAAATGTTTTCCTTGTTTCACTCCCCACTGAATTAAGAATGCACATGAATGGTTGCCAGTTGGCCTTTGCAATAGTCATTCCAGCAGGCAGCAACAAGAAAGTATGAAGTGGTTTTTGGAAGGAATACCTTTCTTTGCAAAATGCACTAGACTTTGCAGAGGTTGAAAGAGATGCCTTTTATTCCCTGCAGACCACTTCCTTCAGCTTGAGAAGAAAGAATAATTTCCTAACCAGTGAACTAAAGGATAAACATAAGATGTTTTGCACATACTACTTGCGATCTTCTTTGCAAGTAAATAAACTTCTCCTGTTTTGTTGAAATTTAAGTGACATATTCTCCAAAGATCTTGACTGTGCATTGAGATAGAAGTCTCTTGTTACTATAGGCATGTATGGTATTTAATTCTTTCCTCATCCCCTCTGAACCCTGCCTTTCTCACAAATACACATGTGCATAAACATAGATATTAACATATTGATGATTGCCGTGTAGTTATTTGGCAATAGTTATTTTTCAGGGAGCTGGGGAGGAATCACATTTTCCTGGAAAATATCGCCCTACTGACATACAAAATGACATTTGAGATGCACGGTAAGTAAGGGCAATGCCAAAATACTTTGTGCTGCCAGCTTATTGGACAAAAGCCATATGAAAAGTAGGATGTGGTGCTTCTGTTCTGTCACTGGAAGAGACAAGGGAAGTGAATTCCCACTAGGGCTGCACTCACTGCTGATGTCTCTAGAGCTGTTCAAAGTGAATAAATAAGGAGGCAACTATTTTATTTCATTGAATTAAAATCAAAAGTCGAACGATTTCCAAAAGCAAAGTAAAAAAAAAGGTTTGTCAGGAAAAAAAAAATAGCATTACTAGAAGCAAGCCCTGGCAGGGTGAGATTGCACGGTGTGACTGAAGGCACGGCATTAGATTGGGCTGCAGGAGCTACCTGCCCTGCTCCACTGACCTCCTGCCTGGGGGGCACGGGGGCTCCCTGGGGCCCCCAGGGCCACCGAACAATTGCTGGTTTGTTGCAAGGACTGGCTGCTCGAGGCCGCCAGGCCCAGCTGGATCAACACTCCCCTGCTCCCAGACTGGCCTGGGGAGCTCCATTGGGTAGTACCGGGCAAACCTACAGGAAGCATGAATAATTGAAGATTTTTACCAAAATAAAAAAGGAGGGGGAGGGGGGGAGTGAGTCGCACAACTGATTTTCCACTCCAGATTAATGTTTTCAGCTCTCTGTAGCCCAAAAAGACACCCACATCCTGAGACTAAAGCCCAATCCTAACTCAAATAGAAGAACTGTCACCTTAAATTGATTTTTAGAAGTGTCTGCCACATGGGAACACCTCCTTTCTTTGCCCAGGTCCTCATCCAGTGAAGCTGATTCGTGAGCACCACAATGAGGCAAGTGCAGTGCCTACAGAGGGGGACACAGCTCTGTCCCAGGGCTCTGTCTCCAGCAAGCTAGGGGTTTGCTCAGGGTCTGCCGGCCCACGATGCAGGCACAGTCACTTTGATGCATTTTTCATGAAGCTCCACATGGCAGCTGCAGTCACAAGAGCTCCCAGATAAAAACCAGAAAACCTGGAAAAGGTGGTTTTTATAATGATCTTTTCTTGTTTCTGCTTTTGAGGATTTGGTTTCTTCCAGTGTTCTCTGGATTGTGTCTTCTGGCAAGAGCTGGCTTTATCTAGATCTAATTGTTTTCTCAATTAAGCCCAGAGAGAGAGATTTTCCCTCTTGGATTACTAGGCTCATTTTAAGAAGATAATTTAGTGGCTTAATTTAGTGACATTAAAATTAAATTTTAAGTTCAGTTTTCCCCCCCATGCTGAGGCATGTAATGAATAAGTTGCCCCCTGGGAGTGATAAATTTCTCTCCTGTTTTTCCTTAGTGGAGAAGACACTGGGGAGAAATGGAGTAAAAGGTAAGTTGAAAAATATCAATTTTTTTCACGTTTGGATCCTAATTCTGAGAATTAAGGCCAGGCTAAGAAAAACACAGGTTAATCTTACAACCTCACAATCAAAACCAAGATCTTCCTGTTGCCACCAGGCTTCTTCTACCCAGATCAAGTTTTAAAGAGTAAAATATGTCTTTTATCGGGTTTGGAAATATAGGACATTGTTCCTCCTTTTAGCATTAGATTGGGTAGACCAAGGTTTAGGTAGCATGTTTCCCTCTTTTCTGACTTCACCTGTGAAGACAGCAGGGCTGTGGCCAGGTGGAGAGGCATCTGCCTCTGTTGCCAGCCGTACTGATGGCCTCCAAACACAGAATAGCCTGGGTTAGATTCAGGCTATCTAATTTTTCCTCTCCCCTCTTTACATCCTTTCCCCCACACTGAACCCTCCCTCTATCCCTTTCCATCATCCTAAGCTCTGCCAGCTTTCCAGCATGCCCCTGTGCAGCAGCCAGCAGAGAGGTCCTGATCCCACTGCCCCCACCAGTACAGAGAAATCTTGTGGGTGACTAGTCGTCCCTGAATAAATTCTGCTCCTCCAGACAGGTCTGTTCTATAGTCATTCAAAGTTAATAATTTCACTGGGGTTTGCACAAATCCGGGAGTTTCCAGTCTGGAGATGCTGCTAAGCACCCAAACTCATGCTAATCTTCCCTGTGATGGATGGTTTGCAATGTTTCTGAAAACCAGGATCTGTGCATAGGGGGCACAGGTATTGCAAAGTAAGCAAAGAAAGCAGCAGAGCTGTCCATCAACAGCTTCTTCACAGAAAGATTGGAGTTTTAAGGGGATTTATGCTATTATAAGTTACTTTTCTGGATTCTCCTCAGACCCACTTTCTTATGCTTTGCACAGTTAAATCTGTTGAATGCAACTAAGACCAATGTGAACTTTGTCACACAATGATTTTGGAACATTTTGTTCCCCAATTAATTTTTATTTTTCAAAACATACAGGGAAACCTCATAAGCAAATGACAACACTGTTTAGAAAAAGTTGGTGAAGGATTAATGTGCCACAAAATCTGTTAAAATCTGTGAAAGAATAGTAATTACATTAAGAAAACTAGCAGTTGAGAGTTGAAATGCAGTGATGTGGTTCTTCCAGTACTGCTATCAGACGACTGGAAATCACTTCAGTAATAGCTATATGTTATAAAGCATGTATATTGATCTCCAAATTTGTAAACTAGAAGATGTAAATTCATTTGATAATGATATTTTCTTTTTGTAATGCAATTCAGAAAGTGTAGATGATACACTTTCTTTCATACCTGAATCACTGCACATACTTTTAAATAAGACTACTAATAACACTTCCCTTACACAATCACTGGCAGTTTTGTCTTCATTAAAAACTTTACCTTTTAAATATGTGTCTCATCACATATCCATTTATTTCTCTCTCCTCATTGTACACACTTTCCTTTTTACACCTCACCCCTCTCATGCGCAACCCTTCACTCATACCTTACACATTGGTGTAAAGAACAAAGAAGACTTTTTCCTGATGTCAGGAGTAAAAAGCATTTTAAAAAATCTCAGTAAGGAATCTAGTAAATTTTACCAGTTAAACGTCTTAATATTTTAGAAATAAAGGCATTTAAATTACATTTAAACACAAACTGTATTTAACTTTTGAGTACTAATTGAAATTATTAATGTATCTAGAGAACTTTTCTTGAAAAGTTAAATAATTCACAGTGAAACCTTTCAGTAGTTAATCATTTTTTATTGCTAAAAATTAATATCATACATAATTCCATTTGTCAGTCTTGCCTGATCTTACTGATGACCAGTTGTACTTCATTCCTAGGTGTGCTTCTAGAAATTATACCCATAAACACAAAACACTGACTTTAAAATTGGAAGTCTTATGCTCTATGCTGATTTCACACTTCATTGTGTAGGCTGAGGCTGTTCTGTGTTGAGTGCTGCACAGAAAAAAAAAGCATAGAAAACCCCACATATCTGGTGTGACTTTTCAAAGGAGTCCCTGAGATGATCTGCCCCATAGGTACGGCCGTTCAGTGAGTAGTGGTGGATTCAGAGGTGCAGTGTTGCCTCTGAAATGCTTTTCAAATATTTTTACAAGAAACGGAAAGATTTGTTCTTAAGAATTCTATGTGCCTTGCGGAGGGCTCATAAATAAACAGCTTTCAGGATAATGTTTCACACTTCAGCTACCTCAAGAAAGGTATATATGTTACTCCAATGAAGTTTAAGGAAAAGAGTTCCTTACACAGCCTTATAAAATACAGAACTGCTTTCTGTTGAGCTTTGCCTCTATGTGACTGTATTTCCTTCAGTGGAAAATAATTACCTATATTCTTCAGTCTCAAATCACCCTTGTCACTCCATACCTCCAATTTTATTACTGAGCTCTCAGTGTTTGCTAGTGCCACCCTCACCCCCATTGTAAAGCGTTTCTCAAAACCCACGGATTTTCTTTTCTGCTTTTTGCTGGGTTTGGGTTTTGTTGGTTTTTTGGGGGGCTGGGGTTTTTTTAAATGTTTCCTGTTTCTCTCAACTTTGAATCCGCAGCTCCATCAGAACAGCAGAATATACACCATAGTTACAGATCATACATACATCTGTTCCCACTGGGCATGAAAAAGAATATACCAATGAAAAAAACCTCTCCTCTCATTAACTTATAGTTTAAGCAGCAGTTACAGAGAATAATATAGAAAATCCCTACTGCAAAAACTGCCAATTGCCTGCTTAGGTTTTACTTTTGTCCAAGCTGTTTGATCTATCCTGTTACAAGAGAAAAAAAAGCATTATATCTCACCTTGCTATACAATTTAAGAAACCTCTGTGCCACACGTGATGATTCCTTCCAGTGTGCTGTGTGTCTCTGCTCAGGGGTCTGAGCTAAAACTTCTGAGCGACTTCTATCCACTTTGTCAGATTCTAAATCAGGTTGAAGTTATAAGAACCATGTTTTTCTTAGCTGCATACTGCTGCTTCTAGTGGGGTTTCTTGACAGCTTCTCAGCTCCTAATTCAGGCTACCTGTGAAACACACAGAAATGTGCTTTAAAGATCAACTGGCCGCTCTTTTTCTCTAAGATGAAAACTAGCAGAAATCTGAATATTTCTAACTGAAACCAAATGTTTCATCTAAGAATGAAACAAGTCCAGAACAATACATTGTGACATGTTTTTGTCTTGCTCTCATCTCTTCTGCTGCTTCCAGTTTTACGTCCCTGAATTTCAAATCTATTCAAACTGTGTTGTCCCATTCCTGCGCTCACGTTGCAGATTACTAACTGCATGTCGCAAACAGCTACTCACTTCTTTACATTCAGACATAAACTGTTGGCTCATGCTTATATTAGAGCAGATATAGCACTCCTAATTGATATGTAACCATAAAGTTATTTGATTTTTAAGATTGCTGGTAAAAACAGATTAATTCTTCATTATTTTTCACCTTATCCTACAAATATTTTCCACCCTAATAGGATAAAAATTTCATTGTGACCCAATTATTTTATTCAAGGCATTTCATTTCCTGGATTGCCTTGCCCATTAAAATTTAATTCTGGTAAAATATATCTGGAAATATTTTTATTTTCAGAAAAAAAAA
>WAAB01011810.1:0-32509 GCA_013389865.1 Piaya cayana | reverse complement strand
AAAAAAGAAAAAAGAAAAAAAAAGATCAAACAACAAAACAAAACAAAAAGATCAAGAAGGTCTTAAACAGCCTTCAAGACTAATCCATTGATCAATTGAGTCACAAGAGAGAGTTGTATCAGTGACTAGACTTGCACTCTTGATATGGAAGTACACTCCTTTGCAGCAAGATGTATGAGGTAACAAAGGAAACAAGACTTTGTCTGTGTTCGCACACACATGATTATTGGAGAGGGTGTTTATGTCAAACATATGCATAAAACAGCACCCTAGTATACAGTATTGCCAAGGCAATGCAGTCAGAAGCCTTATGAAGTCAGATTGTGAATGAGTAGTAAGGAGTACACTAAATTACTTGAGCAAGGAGAGAACTGCTCCTTCAGTAATATCTGGAACTGGACAGTGTGGCAAAAAACAAAGTGTAGAATTGGATTTTCACAGTCTTTATTATTAATAAAGTCTCAGAAGCCAGCAAGAGCTTAGTCTGATTTTTTTAGATTCAATGGTGAAGCTAGAGCAAATTATTTTTCTATTAGTTAAGCAATAAATTTAACTCTACATTTATATCAGCTTTCAGAATACAAAGGCAGGTCTTACTTTTCAGAGTATATTTGTGCTGTCCAAATTCTTAGAAATGTGTCTTTTACTGTCACTTCAGTCCATTAAGTAGCAATTTCAGGCAGAGAGCATGCCATAAAGTATAGCATTCTGTTCTGCTAAATGCTTTGGTGATTATCTCAGATCTAAAAGCAGCATTGACGTTGACCTCTGGTTATAGACTGCTCTTTATCACTTCTGTGTTGTAGAAATATAGTTTGCTCTGCTCCCTTGATAAAGAGTTTTCCGTAGTTTTTGTCCCCCTGCATTTTAACCTTTTGTTACAGAGTTAGCAGAAATAACTGAGGAAAGAATATTTCTTCAGAATTTCTTATGTGACAGACAGAAAAAAAAAAAGTATTTGTGTGCTGCCTTGGAAGGTAATGAGAGAAAGGGTATGTTTTGGGCAGGCTCTTTGGCAGGATTGGGATATTTTGCGGTAAACTGTTGTTCCAGTCTGAGGTATTTTAGACCAGACAACTACAGTGGCTGTCACAGAGAAAAGCTTCCCATTTCTGCTGATCTTGCAACTTTAGATAACATGTGTATTTGCTACTGCCAATAAAGCAACGGGTTCTTCCAGAGGGCACTGCTGATCTAGAGGGCAGAGCTATATATGATGGTTTTTTTGGTATACTGTGACATATTGGTCCTAAGGGAACTAAAGCATCCAGGAAAGGTTGAAGTTAGAAATGTGGGTGGAAGTTTTGCAGCCCACAGATATTTCTAAGTCCAAATGACATCCTGAGGAAGTGAATCTGGAAAGGGACTTTCTCATGCTGTATTCTTTCCCAGCTATTAACAGTGTTGTGTGCTTCACAGTACCATTCATGCACCAGAAATGCAATCACTTACCAGAGATGAAGGCTATTTCATCTATTAAGGAATTCACCCTTTGGATTAATGCATGGAATACTGCTGATACACTCTCATCAAACATAATATATTGTAGCCATAAATGGTGAAATTAGGCATTACAGATTAAGGCAGTCAAACTGTCTGTCAGCTGTGTTTGAGTTTTGCATAGCCACTCAAACTGAAAAGAGTTTCCTTGGCCCTTCATATCTTTTAGGTACAGTTGGAGCAGTAAAAACTTTAAAGAAGACATCTATTAGCAAGAGGTTCCAGTCAAATCTCGGCACTTATAATGGGATAGGTAAATGTATGAGGAAGGTGCATTTGCGGTGCCCTATGCGTGTACTTCATGCACTTATTTTTTAAATTTTGACCCAACCCGATCTTACTAGCAATTGGACAGCCCAAAATGCATGATAATAAGCTAATTGGAGTAATAATATTTCCTTCATTTGATTCTTGGGTGAAAATTTCTTTGAGACTCTCTTTCTTCAGACCTCCCCAGTCTGTCCAGATTACAACTTCTCTGTCTTTGTTCCAGATATCCTAAAAGACCAGTTACTGTTTCTATACATTAGTGTCTCATCCCTCTTCCCACCAGGGAGATAAATGAAGAGTTGGAAGAAACAAAATGAGGGAAAAGGCAAAAATAGCAGCTACAGCAGAATGAGTGATGAAACAATCATACTGTTTTTTAAAAAAAAGGTTTTTTTGAAAGATTTTATAGCAATGTAGCCTGAGTCTACAAAGGACTGGATTGCGGGAGAAGTCATGACTTTACAATCTGATAACAGTTCTGTCATGGGATACCTCCAAGTGCAGACACATCAGCACCATACAGGCACACAGGCATGCATGTGTGCACACAGACATACACACAACCTGCAACATGACTGGCATTACCTGGCACTATGGGAACACCATGGCAGGCATGTGTTTTACCTGGAAGTTTAAGAATCATTTATTATTGCAGTTTCTTGAATTTATGGCACGCTTATGGTAGAGAATTAGTTCTAATTTACTGATAAAAAGATCCAGAGCCAGTAAACCTCTTGAATTAGGGACAGGTTAGAAGAAAAGGGCTGGGGTAATAGAGACAAATATGGATATATGGTACTCGGGCAACTGTAGAGAAGATGTTTCTTTTTAGAGACTAGATAACATGTAATTGCCATAATTCACTGTCCACAGGCTCATCAAAAAGTCTTAGGACCAAATAAATGTGGAAAATAAACTGTCCTTCAACCATTTTAGAGATCTCCAAAGCTTCTTGGAAGGGCAGATGTTTATACTTCTATGTGAGCTTTATTAAGATTTTTTTTCAGTACTTATATTTTTCACAACAGGGATATATCTTCAAAGAAAGGACCACCAACTATCTGCAAACTACTTAGAGGCTTGTACAAAAAAAATGTACTTCAGGAAATCTTACAAGAACAGTACAGATTGTCTGATATTGCAAAGAGAGATGCTGCGTTGGGACAATGTCTTATCACTATAGATCCTGTATGACATGCTGTTTACTTGGCTGCTACAGATTTCAAATTGTTCTGAGGATTTATGGCATGTCTTTTCAAAGGCTATCTGGTGCATTAAGACCTTACATTCCTTTTGTTGCATTAATATCCTGCCTATTGTGGTCCTTCTCCATCTTCCTGCTATGCGATGGTAACATCTGCTGGTGGAAAAGTCTCTACTATTGTAAATGACCCTCAGATACCCAACAACCACTGAGCAACTTCTAGAGTCAGTCTACCAAGCTGCTTTAAAAAGTAGTTCCAAGAAATGCTTTTAGGTGGGCTAGATTTCAAATAAGAAATCAGTTCAGTTCATACAAATAAACAAGAGGGGAAGAAGGTCAGCATGTTCCATCAGAGGAACAGAAGCTATTTCCCCAGACTCAAAGTTACAAAAACATACAGGGCTCCAGAGATTTTTCTGATCAAATATTAAAACTCTGCTTTCTACAAAGTAGAGTTGGCAAAAGTTCATATTTTCTACAGGAGTAAGGCCAGAGAGCTAGGAGGAAGGAGAGTGACATGGTACTTCCAGAGCTGGGTGGCAAGTAAAGAAAATTAATTTATATTGGGACATCTGATTTTCTCTTTCTTACAAATGTGCTGTTCTAGAAGACGACTCTCACAGAAACCAATCTGTAGATATGAGTGAGTCAGATGAAATCCAGATTTCTTAAATCTGAATTTCAGATGTCTGTCCTAGGATACAAAGGGCTGTGTTCAGGTCAGACATCTATGGGTAAACGGAACATCCATGGACACATTAAGCTAAACAAAAATGTAAGGATCATGAAACTTCCTTCTCCAGACTTTTTTCCAAGGAAATGAGTATCCTTAGAAACAAACATATGCAGAAGGGAAGTGATTTCTGACCATTATGCAGACACCTATATTGGGCATAGTTGTGGCTGGGCTGGAGACCTGCCTCTCCCACTTGTCTTTGCTCAGGCTTTTCTGTCAAGTGAGACTAATGTGACGTAAAAGGGCTCCTTCATACATCAGCACATGGGACTCAGTGCAATGAGGGTCATTTCCTTTCTTCCCTTCCAGATCAGAACCTCTATGCATCTCGTGTATCTTGAACCCCCCAAAGGATAATTTCCCACTGTCTCCCTACAAGTTTTGAATGAGATGGAAAAAGAAGGAAGTCAGTTTTCTACATTGCAGAAATGACAAAAGAACCAACTTTCATATATACCCAGGGGCTCAGACTGTAAAGAATTATTTGGTGCTGTCTCCCAAGCTAAGGTGTGTATTATTTTTTAGCAGAGAGGCAAGGCAGGGGGGGAACTCAGCAAACTTAGATGAGTTTTTCTTTAATTCAAGCATTTCTTGTCAGGACTTACTGAGGAAAAAATATTAAAAGAGCAAAAGCAGGAAAGGGCTATTTGGTTTATCTTGTTCGCTTCCTGAAATCCAAACAAACTTTCAAAAAATCTATATCATACCCTATCCATTCACCCTGTTTCCCTGCACTGAGAATGGGAGATTCTAGACAAATCCGGGTTTTGGGAAACCTTTGAAACTTTTTCTGAGAATATGTTCCTGTATTTTGTTACAGGCTTCAAACTCACTGGAAAACACTAGCTTGAGGGGTGAGGGAGTTTTTTTGTTTTTATTTATATGTTTTCACTCTAAGCACCATTGGCAAGAGCACAGGAAAGATGGTTTGGGAGGTCCGTGCCAGTGAGCAATTACTCACATGAGGCGGTTTATGTGACTTCCTTGGGACACCATTTGCCAACAGTGACTCAGCCACTGTCACCAAAAATGATGAGCCAGCCCCAGCTGGACGTGACAACCCCCAACTCTTACATACCATGTGCCTTGGAAGACCTCCTGCTTTTTTAACTCTCACTTGAGGTGCAGAAGCATGATTTTCCAGAGCCTACCTACTTGACCTTCCTCTGGCTGTGCCCTGTGGCTTCTCATTCACTGTGCTTGGCTCCCCACTTCTTGGTAGGAGATTTCTGTCCCCTGCGGTGAGAAGAAGCAGCACCTTCCTAGCTCCTGTGCCTCATTTTGCACCTCATGGAAACAAACCTGTGTACAGGAGTACACAAGTTCTTCTTTTCAAATGAAGCCTATGTGCAGCTGGGCTTTGCTCTCTGTTGACCCAGACTATATTTTAACTAGTGGTTGGCAGTTTCTAGACTAGTGAAAATCCATTTCTTCCTTACAAGTTAGATTAAACAAAAAAGAAAGAAAGACGAGCAGCAGCAGAGATATCCTCCACAATGTTGTAGAAGAGAATTTCCTCAGAGCATATGCCCACCTCTGTTCCCTGCTCAGTCCTCCAGCCTTCTGCAGTGTTTGCCAGATAATAAATCCCTTTCTTGAATCCCACACTTTGCAAATATTCTGTTCTTTTTCCTGTCATGATGGAAGAAATGCTTCAGAAATGAGACAGTCTCTCTAGGGGTTCTGGGAAACGTATGGCTGTTATCTTTCTGCTATAAAATAGAAGCAAGCAGGGCAATTGTTTCATTCAATGGAGATGTAATTGACAATTTATTGAGATAGGTAATGAAAGTTGGGAGTCTTCATCATAGATTTTGCTTCTTAATGTCTTAAGCCTACCTTTGTAAGAATGAGGGAATGGTCATGTTCAGTTTCTACCTGATCTAAGTGCTTTACCTATTCAACTTATTCACTTAAATGCACCAAAAAAGTATATAGGAGGATTTCAGAAAATTTTTACTACTTGTATCAATGGTTTAGTTTTATTCTGAACTGCTCACAAATCCTGATGCTGTAGGAAATTATTTACCAGATACATAAGGCAATTAGCAACCTTGGATAAGCTGATGAAAATGTCATGGGGAAATGCTTCTGGGAGACAACTTAATTTTTAATTTAATTTTAAATTTAAATTTAAGGGAAATTGTCATCAGAATGGTAACGTGAAGGAAGTTATGACTATTTCCCAGCTAAAATAAAAATCAACAATCATAATGCCATGCTATAACATCCTGAAGTAGCCCAACTCCTTCTTTTATGTTATTTAGCAGAGGCCGAATGGCTTTGGGAAAATGATAGCTCACATGTTTGGAATATGGGCTGGGCTCTGGGAAAGTGTGGGAAACGTATGTAAATCTTTTTCACACACTTCAGTATATCTTACATTTAGAAGTGCAAGAAGAAAGAGGGAAAAGGAGGTGGAGGGGAATAAGTTTTGGTGAATCTGCATTTCTTGGATACCCAAAACCAAGGCATCCTGGGGAACTTGTAAGGAATCCCTTTCTCTAATGGAACAAGGACCAGTTTCTAGTTTGACCATGCAAAGTAACAAATTTGGCTAATTGCCTGCAGGTTTGAATTAAACTGTTAATACTCTAATCCTAAGGAGCAGCCAAAATTCACATCTTGCTGTTAAAATCTGTATTTGATTGAAAAGCTTTGTGGTTTGAAGGAGAAGTGAATTTGTGCCATTTTTATGCTGTTCTTTGGATTGACATTTAACTCTCTCTTCAGGAGAGGCTCTTCAGTGACCTGCCCTGTACTGGGGCAGGGTGGAGGGGGGAGAACAGAACTCCCTGTCCTCGCCTTCAGCCCCTCTCCTGGCTCACGCCTTGCCACTTTTTTCATTAGCAAATAACAGGGCCCAAGTGGACCATACCTCATTTCAGAAAGAGGAGGACAAATCCAAGGCTTTCAGCCAGTTTCTAGGATTAAAGGGCATAAATAGTCCTGGAAATGGCTGGGACTCAACTGACTCCTAAGAAGGGAGAAAAAAAATATCAAAGCCACATTTCTGTAAATTGCAACATTAGTACAAAACTTACTTAACATTTCAAATGTGTGGTCCTCATGTTTAAAAACAGGGGGTTTGCTCAGCAAAAAATATAGGAGATGTTTTTCACATACTCAGCCTTGTAATATATTCTTGATAGGAACAGAGATATGATTATAAAACAGACTAGTCCAATACAAACTGTGGTCTCCAGAAAGACAAATCCCCAAATATTGCACCATGGGCTTTTCTGCTTTCTTGGCCCACAATCCCTTTAAATGGATTAGCTTCTGAATGCCCTTCATCTAATAACAGAGATTTGGTCATGTAAATCTCAGTGAATACCACAGAGGTGCCTTTTGAGAGTTAAAAAAAAAGAGTGCAGGGGGAAAGGGAAAAAAACAGTTTATGAAGTTGGCAGAGACAATCTACCCCCTTCTGCAGATCACTTACTTTTAACCTCTGAGCCAATCCTGATGCACAAATATGACCAATCAAAAAAGATGAAGCTGACAGACCCTTAACTTTGGGAGAGAGACACTAGTGTTATGTTTTCCTGGTTTCTTTGGTTTCTTTGTTGAGAAGGTGGGTTTTTTCGTTCCTCCTAGTCTGAGCTCCAGTGATCCATCCATCTCTAAATGTTGACACTTTAACCTGATACAAATCCCTCTGCCTAGCTTTCTGTCTTTTCCATTTTCAGTTCAGATTTCCCTTGTGGACTTGCATTCACTCTCAGATCATTAATATCCTTTGCTGGCAAATCCCTCTCCATGTATGGAGCAAGAGTGCTTGCCGCCGACTGATCTTCCTCCACCTCTTATGTCCAATAAGGAATGCAACCTCAGCTGCCTTTCAACATTTCCAGCTCCTATTTTTCTACCCCTATCCTTCATAGTTGCATAAGGATCACTTTGCCTCAGCTATCAAGTGTCTATTTCTGCACACTCATTGATGATGGTTGCCTGTAACCTCACTTTTCTAGAGGGCTGGCAGACAAGAAGCCAGACAGACTCAGGCAGCTGAGCATCAGCTTTTCTGACAATCCAGGATGTGGCATAAGCCAAGAAAGATTTCCCTCCTTCTGAGGAAATAAGGACATGGGTAAAAAAAAAAAAAAGAAAAAATGAAGCAGCAATCAAGTCAACTTAAGCAGAATGAATGGCTCTTTGTTCTCTAGGGCAGGGTTTGCATTTATATTTGCTGTGTTAGCCATGGTTGTGATTTAATTGCACATCTTAATGACTTCTGGTGTTTCCCTTCAAGACCCAGAAGCTGGAATCAAGGGAGTCCATAAGGCCCTCTGCATTTATTCAGAGCAAAAGGTAAACCTTCACTTTTGCAACAAAGAGGAAGAAAATTCTCCCCCAAAGGCTCCAAAACCCATAGGAAAATAAAAGGAAATTGACATTTGTTGTTTTTAAAAAGTCTCAGGATCTTTAAGCCATTCTCAGGATTTTGGAAGGCAAAATGCTTTGATGCTCAAAATTCACAATACTGCCTTTATGCTGAGCGTACCCCCACGCATAAGTTTGCTCAAGAAATTTAGAGTAAGGACTCCCTCCAACTGCTTTGTCAGCCCTTTCAGTTTATTTCTTATTCTCTTGGTTCAAGTAGCAGCAAAGAGAGACTTTGCCCATCTCACCTTCACTGCCTGTTGAGATTGCCCATCCCTCATGCCTTTGCCTGTTACACACCCATGACACCTCACCACTTACAAAAAAGCTGGTGTCAGTATATACTGTATAGTGTGGAGCTTTTTTCATATTTAAATGAGAACACATGAACACAGGGTTGGGATTCACAGGAGAATGTGGCCAATGGCTGATTTCTCACTGTCCTAGGGTGAGATCATTTCCCACAGAGCAGAGCAACCAAAGGTCCTGACCCTGTTTAGCAAAATCACATTGCCATAACTTCAATGGTGATAATGGTGTAAGTGGGACGATTGGTGTTCTCAGTCTTCTTCTATCTGGCTTTGCTTACTTGTAGTGAATTACTTTCTGCAGTCTTTTGCTCTCCTCTACCCCCTGTATCCTTCAAATGACCAACAGATTTGTCACCAACAGACTGGGCTACAGGGGCTCACATTAACTTTTCTTGAGTGAACTATCCATATTCCCTACCTATGCCAAGGATTTGTGCAGGGACTGTGAGTTGCAGCTGAGATAAGCACCAGAGATTCAAGTTGAAGCTATGACACGTATGAAACTGGCTGTGGACGTAAGGAGCTTCATATTACCCATGGCCATTCATTGTCTTCCCTCTGGCAGAGCTGCTTTTGTGGGTGTTTAGTCACTGCTCTCTGTCAATATGAGTTTGGTTTGCAATGATCAACCGCCTGAGGTCAGTTTTTGCTTGGAAAAAGCTGAGTAGTACTATGTCGTGGATAATCCCAGCCAGCAACTAAGCACCTCACAGCTGCTTACTCACTACAGTTGAGATAAGGGAGAGAACTGTAAGAGATAAAAATAGAAAACTCATGGTTGGGATGAAGACAGCTTAACAGGTAAAGCAAAAGCTGCACAGGCAGACAAAGCAAAACAATGAATTCATTCACTGCTTCCCATAGGCAGGCAGATATTCAGCCATCCTCAGGAAAACAAGGCTCCATCAGGCATAACATTTACTTGGGAAGACAAACATCATAACTCCAAATGGCCTCCTCTTTTTTCTGCTTTCCCCAGCTTTATATGCTGAGGATGACATCATATGGTGTAGAATATCCTTTTAGTCGGTTGGGGTTAACTGCCCAAGCTGTGCCCCTCCCCAGCTTCTTGTGCATCCCCAGGCTGCTCACTGGTGGGGTGGGATGAGCAATAGAAAAGGCCTTGACTCCATGCAAGCACTGCTCAGCAATAATGAAAACATCCCTGTGTTACCAACAATGTTTCCAGCACAAATTCAAAATATAGCCACATAACAACTATGAAGAAAATTAACTCTATCCTTACCAAAACCAGTTCATGCTTACACTAGTGGTGAAGTAGCACACTGGAGTGGCAGTGGTTTGTGGCAGTATGGAAGGGAGGTGGCCAGTAGCTGGTGATATATCTTGTTTAGACAGGACTAGACAGGTATTGTGTGACCAAGCCTGGAACAGGAGTGGACTCCAGTCAAGACACTTTGAACCTCTGCTCTCCTTGCTGCCTTTGGCTTGCTTGTTCACTTGAATTGTAAACTGTGCAGGTAAGGAACTCTATTAGCTGTGGGTTGGAAAACCAAAATGAATGAGTGCAGATGAATTAGCTCTCAGTTCTTTCAGGTTTACTTTTAAGTGTTCTGATAAACCCTCAAGAGTATTTTTTTTCCCTGTTGGCAAATATGACACTGCTCCTATTGCCATCACTATCATATGCTTAGAATGAGCCAGACTTCTGACTTTTCTTAAGGTTTGTTTTTACTCCCATACTATCTGTGGATATCTTCCTTCCCTTGACCATCACAAACAAGCCCTTTCTTGATTTAAGCCATATTTCTGTAACAAGTCTCCACTGTTAGCCCAACCTATTTCTTTGGAATTCAAACTTGTTTGAAAGATTATATAGGTCTAGCCATTGGTGGCTGGGATGAAAACCTTTGTAGTGACCAATAATGCTGCTGTCACATGGGTTTTTCAACTGGCACACAGAGAGAGGAGAAGACCACTCAGCAAACACTGACGTTGTTTTATAGAATCATAGAATCACTAGGTTGGAAAGGACCAAATGAATCATCAAGTCCAACCATTCCTATCGATTTCTTGAACCCAGTGACTGCCGCTTAACTATCAATGCTGTTAACCAGATGCCAAAGGATCACAGGTCCTGCTCATGGACTGGGAACTTCTGTCCTGGCAATGGTGAAAGCCAGGCACTGGGAACTTGCAGGTCATAGCCTAAAGTTAGTGACCTAATGACCAGTGAGGCTAAAGGCATTCAAATGTGTGGAAACAGGCAGTCAGGGAATAAAGAGATAGTACTCTGTGCTCCTGTTATTCCTGACAGTGAGGCAACAGATAGTGGTCTACTGTGTTGTACTACAGTGGCTACAGTATAAGAATGGCCTCAGAAAAACAACATATACTTAGAAAAGAGAATCATGAGAATAATCCAAACATTTTGCAGTAAAAGATGGGATAAAAACAACCCTTCTTATCTTATGGAGATGGTTAAGGGTGGGCTTGGACAGTCAGTCTAGAAGAACTTTGGTGAAGAAGAGTTATTTGCTAGTTGGGTTTTGTTCAGCTTGACTAATGTAAAGCAAGAGACAATGGCTAAAAGGTGAACAAAATCAGATGAGATATAAGATTTTTTTTTAAATGTGCTATAGTTCAAAAAGAAATTAATTGAGGTGGTTTTATGTCATCTAATGTACTGATGATCAGAAAATGTCATCACAGCAGTCTTCTATGACCAAATAATTACTGGTGCTATTTTATTAATAATTATTCAGCTTTCATACAAATAGCAAAAGAGGTAATATATGGAACTTGAGATCTCCATTCTTGTCCTATCTCTCAGGACAGCAACAGGACTTCTGTGCACAGAGCAAAGAAAGAATAGGTGTTTTTAGTATACAAAGGACCAACCCCGGCAAATGCTGAATGCCCTCACATCCTATTAAAGCCAGTAGAAGGGTACTCATCATCCCACTTGATATGTTTAACTTCCTACAGAGTCTCTTTCTGAACATAAAAATTATGTAGTGTGGACACTTCTCTTTATCACAAGAGTCACAGAATCACAGAACGGTAGAGTCTGGAAGGGATCTCTGGAGATCATCTAGTCCAACCACCCTACTAAAGCAGGTTCACCTACAGCAGGTTGCACAGGAGCATGTCCAGGTGAGTTTTGAATATCTCCAGAGGAGATTTCATAACCTTTCTGGGCAGCCCGTTCCAGTGCTCCATCACTCTCAAAGTAAAGCTATTCTTTATGTTCAGGTGGAACTTCCTGTGTTCCAGTTGTACACATTGGCCCTTTTGTCCTACCACTGGACAACAGTGAAAAGAGTCTGACCCCATTCTCTTGACACCCACACTTTCAATATTTATAAGCATTGCTAAGATCCCTTCTCAGTATTCTCTTCTCCAGGCTATGCAGACATGGGTCTCAGACTGTGAGATGTGCCAGTCCCTTAATCATACCCATGGCCCTCTGCTGGACACTAGCCACACTTTTCTTAATGCACCCCAGGATAATACCAGCCTTCTTGGCCGTGAGAGCACATTGCTGGGTCACAGTTAACTTGGTGCCCACCAGGACTCCCAAGTCTTTCTCCATAGAATTGCATTCCAGCACGTCAACCCCTGATCTGTTCTGGTGCATGAGATTGTTCCTCCCTAGGTGCAGAACTCTGCACTTACCTTTGTTGAACTTCATTAGGTTCCTCTCCATCCAACTTCCCAGCCTGTCTGGGGTCTCACTGAATGGCAACATAGCCTTCTGGTGCATCAGCCACTCCTCCCAGCTCTGTCTCATCAACAGACTGATGAGGGTACACTCTGTCCCTTCATCCAGGTCGCTGATGAATCTGTTAAGCAAGACTGGAGCCAGTACAAACCTCTAGGGAACACCACTAGGCACAGGTTTCCAGCAAGACTCTCTGACTCTGATCATAACCCTCTAAGCTTTGTCATCCAGCCAGTTCTCAGTCTGTTTCACTGTCCACTCATCTAGCCCACACTTCCTCATTTTACCTGTGAGGATGTTGTGGGAGACAGTGTCAAAAGCCTTGCTGAAGATAAGGTAGAACATAGACAGTGATTTTTCCTCAGTTATGCCATCATGGAAAATAATCATATTGATCAAGCATAATTTCCCTTTTATTAGTCCATGTTGACCACTTCCAACAACTTTCTTTTTCTCTAGATGCTTAGAAATGAAATCCAGGATGAGCTGTTCCATCACCTTTTCAGGGATGGAGGAGTGGTTGACTGGCCTGTAGTTTCCTGCATCCTCCTTGTTGTCCTTTCTGAAGACTGGAGTGAGGTTGGCTTTTCTCCAGCCTTCAGGAAGCTCTCCTGTTCTCCATGATCTTTCAAAGATAATGGAGGGCAGCTTAGCATTCAGCTTACTTGCTGAATGGCAGCAAGTAAGAAGCACTCCCAGCTCTACCTTTCATTATCCCATATTCATCTTGGCCAGTCTCCACAATGCACAAACTCTCTGATCCTTTACTGATATCATACCTCAGACACTTCCTTGCATCTTTTCACTTGGTGTGCTAAGAACAGGCTTGGAGTGGGGAGAAGTTAAAAGCTGTATTTAACACAGTTTGTTCCTGAAAATAGATAGTGGTATATTAGTCAGAAATATTTCAAAGGTCACTCATCTCCACAAGCATGGGCTGGCAAAGTGGTCCCTAACTGCAGTTTGTGAATGTCACAGCACTACATACTCCAGCCAGTGCTCCAGTTCTGTAACTTAACTTTCCACAGCAGCCCCTCAACAAAGAAAGGCAGTAACCATTTTTTTTTAACTCAGAAACAACAATGCTGACCTCTCGTGGTCATACTAGCTGTTTGCGGAAGGTATCACAAGTGGCATCTTTGAGCATCAACTGCACGTAGCTACCAGGCTCTGCTGGGTACCAGTAGGTCTGAGGCTCTCTCGCCCTGGTGAGGACACACAAAGGGAACGATCAGCTGACCCGATCAGCTTTGTCTCTTGAGATGCACCTCATAACAGGGGCATCACTTTCCCATTGCTACCAGCTCCACACCAGTGGTACTGACTGACTGCTAATTTTGGCCCCAGCTCAGGAAGGCAGCCATGGTCAGGACCCAGCTTGCTGCTATTGCACAGAAATCAAAGTGTCTGCACTCATTTACTTGTCTGCTGAACAGTGACCTACCTGAAGAAGAGTTATTAGGGAGCACCGAGCATGGTCAAGTGCTGCTGAAATTGTATGAATTACTGCAATGTAAGAGCAACAGCAGGAAAAGCATTGGGAAAACAGGTTACAACAAGATAAAATTCTACCCTGAGGTGATGTAAAATACATTACAGGAAAAATTATTGGTCACTTATATGTGGCAGTGCCACCCAAACAACAAAATGCAGCATTTTGTGACATATCACATTTTTAATCATCTATGAATTTTGCTTTATATTCCACCTGCTGATGCCTGTGAGACTAAGTGAAAGATTGTCACAATGGATATTTCTTAATTCTGCACAGGTGAACTGTAACTAAAAATAAAGCTAAAAGCTAAATGAAGAAACCTGGTATAAGCTGGTGCTAGTTAAGTAGCTCCTTTCAGTAACCTGGTGGTTTGGCTTACTAAAGTGAAGTGAGCTTTGTCAGTGAGGGATCACAAAACCTGTTATGAACTACCTGATAAAGCAGAGGGGTACCAAGTGCTTGGTGACACGGTGCTGCAGTGGGAATACTCAGTTGCCACATCGCAGCCAGCACATTTTAATGAGGCAAGATCCTACCACATGTCTGTAAATCATCTCCAGCCCCTGAAACCACGCCATCTGAGATGGGGTTGAAGCTTCCAAAGATACTTCTGCTTCAGAGCAGGGGGTCTTAGTATCTTGTCTGTGAAAATGTTTGTGTTCCTGAAGGACTGGGGCCACCTCAAAGGTTGCTTGCTGTTTTCAGTAGTCAGATGTCACACCCTACGGATGTTACAGAGATCGCTAAAGATAAACGTTTATGAAACAGTGGCTGAACACCTAAAGTAAAGAGGTGTATTTAAATTAGCTGGGGAGGAGTGGATAGCTCTGGAGAAGAACGCCTTTCACCATCTCTTCTTCTCCTACATCTCTGCCACAATCACAACCCTGTGTCCACAATGGACGATAGTATGTTGTGCCATGGAGACAATTTTATGTGTAATCTGTGGGTGGCAGTGAAGATGTTCATCATGCACCCACTGGCCATGGGTGCAAGCTGGCAGCCTGAGAGCAGCCTGAGTGGGCTGGGTACAGGACTGGTGCTACTTAGGGTGGTGGCCCTGCTGTGCTCAGAAGAGCCTGAGAACTGTGACTCATAGAGCAAACACACTGGCACAGCATCCCTTTGCAGTTAAGTCCCATCAGTGGCAATGGGGGCAGACCCCCCAAGCACTGCGCTCCCTGCCAGGGCTTTCACAGATTTAGGACCTGGTTCAAAGAAGGTAAAGGTGCTCCTCACTTCCTGAAAGTTTTAGAACAAGCCTTCAAATAGCACAGCCTGGAGCTGCGAGAGCTTGTGGCCAGGCACCCTTGCTTCTCACTGCAGTCACCCACAGCTGAGGAAGGGCTGGTTCCTTGCCTCCCATATACATTGCCAGCCTACACTCTAAATACAAGATTGCTTAGTTCCCAGAGGAATACTGTTATATGCAAGAGATGTGAGTCACCCCTGATGAAGTGATTTTTTTTTCCCCTCCTTTTTGGGGATAAGGAGGTTTCAAGAAAGGAATTTGGAAATCTCCAGTCCATTTTCCAAAAGCTTTCATTAAAACAGCCCATAAAAGCAGTCTCTGGAAACTTTAGGAGGCCTTTAAGAAAAAAATTAAAATTAAAATTCAGTTTTATTGAACAAATGGGCAGCAGTGAAAATATTCAGAAAATTAAAATTAATTTGAAAATAATTAAAAATAAGAGAAGCCTAGTGTATGCTTCCAAGATCTGGGTAATATTAAAGAAACATTAAAAAAATAGCAAAGGAAATTTACTGTGAGCAGGTGTTTGAAATAATTAGGGGAGAAAAAGGGTTGACTATTAATTAATGAAGAATTATGAATGACCCTTGTTGGATTTTTTTCCTCTAGTCAACATATTTTTAACCACATGATCTTAGCGAACACATTTTAAAAGTGTGGAGTTGCTTTACAGACACATATAGGGATATTTTATCCTCATTTATTTTATTTTCTCCAATGGCATGCATTTAGCAGGAGCTGTTGAGAGGACCTAGGTACTATGGCAGTCTTTCTCATCAGCTATAAAGCACAGACAATAATATTTTCAGGAAAAAAACTTCCTATGCCAGGGTCAAAGGCACTGAAAGCTAAAACCCAGTGACAGGCTTCAGAAAGGCAAATGAAGAACAAATGTGTAAGGCCTGGTCTCACATAGGAACTCACCCTGGGGTTTCACCACAAAAGCTTTTTGGAAACCTACTGAATTCAGCTGGGCCCCACGCAGACACATGCTTGAGCCTGAACACAGGCTCAAGAAGTGGGTACAGTACCATGAAGTTCCCAGCAGAACAGTGTCACTAACAGCACTTATGACACAGGGACGGCTAGGAGACATTTTTCAGAGGAAAGAGGAAATAAAGTTGGAAGGGAAAGCTCTCATCAAGCTCAGGCTGGTCAAATACAGGTTGATATTAAATATAATCTTGCCAGGGTAAGAAGCAAAAGTTGCTCCCCAGGCATGGTGAATGTCTCCCCTGCTGCAACCAGAGTTGCGGATAAACCATGAAGGAAAAGAGCTGGTTACTGATTATAAGCTGGTGTCAGTCAGAAGTTGCTTCCTGCTTTCTTGTCCTGTAATTTTTTTTCTAATTTTTTGCACTTGCTCTTAAGTTTTTCACTAGCTAGCCCAATTTAAGTTTTATTTAACTCTGCAGGAAATCTTCCTCCTGATTTCAGGCTGCTTTATTAGTCAGTGAACTCCTAGATAGGGTAAGGTTGAAGTGCGTCACACAGAGAGCAATATTGAATAACAAGCCATTAGTCCAAGTATGACAATTCAGGGAGAAAAGAGTGACACCAGCTCCCTTTGAGTGACCAAGCACCAGAAATCTCAGTAAGTTGTTCTTTAATCCCTAGTGACCTGGTCTTAAGACCTGCAGCAAGACTGCAGCCAAGAACACCTCAAACCCTAGTTATTTGCAGCGAGAGCTGAGGCTTTCGTACAGGCAGCAAGTATAAGCTGCTAGCCTGTGCAAACCTTCAACTTAGGTGGATTTGTTTCAATGGAAATTACTCTTCTTTTACGTTCACATATCTAGAAACAACAGTTGGAGAAAAGGCCGTATTTCTATTACTTCCTAGTATAATGACAGGCACATTAAATACAGCAAACAAAAGGCCTGGAGTAAAGAAAATCAGCATTTATTTCTCAGTCATCTTTTTACAAGAATGCTTCACATTTTTCAANAAAAAAAAAAAAAAAAAAAAAAAAAAAGAAACCACATACCAAAGTTACATGAGTTAATCTACAAAACCAGATAAGCAAGCTAAAGTGATATGGTACATGAAAATCCAAGTGCTTCATAATTTAGTTCTTACATGCCATTTAAGTTGCTGTGGAGTACACAAATCTTAGTTCTGCCCCACCAACACATGATCACTAACTCTACTAACATAGTTTAACACCATATTTACAAAGTGTTCTAGTAGTCTTTATCTAAGATTGGAAGCAGGTAGTTAGTTGTTCAGCTACCAAGCCTTCATGGAAGGTGAAACAGTCTAATGTCCCTAAATGGATTCATGCAGTGTTTAGTTTCATTCACACAAGACACAAGGACAAGTATCTAT
Organism: Piaya cayana; assembly: GCA_013389865.1. Taxonomy (NCBI): domain Eukaryota; kingdom Metazoa; phylum Chordata; class Aves; order Cuculiformes; family Coccyzidae; genus Piaya; species Piaya cayana. The sequence goes on along the minus strand of WAAB01011810.1, from coordinate 15,342 downwards.
CAGTAGTACGTTAAGATGCAGCCTCATTCTGGAACAAATTTGGAGTTTCGGTGTTCATTCATCACTGCTATGGGTTTGATACTGAACAAAACTCCAGTTGTTTTCATATATTAAGAGTCCACAAGCTAAGAACTGCCATGCTCACTTGTTGGGCCAGGGGAAGGGAATGAGATGTTTTCAGGTCCCCATCAGTGGAGAAAGGCTGACAAACACTGGCTTTTCTCACAACTCCTACTGGTTGGGGCCATTTTGCCGAAAGAGGGTCTCAGTGATTTGTAATGTCAGCATTAAACTGAGGACCATAGAATCATAGAGTCATAGAATCATAGAATAGTTTGGGTTGGGAGGGACCTTAAAGATCACAAAGGTCCAACCCCTCTGCCATGGGCAGGCACATACCACCAGATCAGGCTGCCCAAGGCCCCATCCAACCTGGCCTTCAACACCTCCAGGGATGGGGCAGGCACAACTTCCCTTGGCAACATGTTCCAGTGTCTCATCACTCTCATGGTGAAGAAAAGGATGCTGAAATACCTTGATTCATACTGCAGTAATTTAAACACTGCAGAAAAATTGTATCTTGATTGAGATTCCTTAACTGTTAAAATATTAATGTTCTTTTTATCTTTTCCAGTCAAGACTGGTACAAAGTAAGATACTTTTTGCAAGGGTTGCAGAGGTTAAATCAGGCTGTTGTGCTACTTGCATTACAAAAGGCTGACCACGTCCTTCCCTTATTTAATTCTACATGATTACTACACTGTTATTCCTGATTGAAATTAAGTTTTAGCAGAATTTAACTTAGGCTTTAACTTTATTGAGTTTCTGACATCAGGAGGAATATGAAAAAGAAATTAAGAAGTAACTTTTGTTGTAAATCCAGAGTGGATTATCACAGATTGTCAATTGTTTATGCTGTGGGTGTACTCAGGGGAGTGACTGGCTACAGGTGCTCACAAGCATGGATATGCTAGTATGGACGCCTTGCTTCAGTAAATATTTTTACCTATTTCATAGCCTCCAGGATGTTCAACATGTAAGAATTATTGGAAAGCCACCAGTGCCCCACCTTGAGACAAATATATTTGCTTCTAATCCTGGTGCTAAAGTTAGACTACTCTGGTATATCTTGAGCAAAACTCTCTGGGATTCTATCTAGCTAAATCTCTACAGAATCCATAGAAATGGGAATAACAGTATCCTATTTTTTATAATTGTCAGGTGATAGCTGTCTTGCAGTGCCCGGCAAGTAAATCTGTTTTTTTCTGAGTGCAGCTACATCTGATACCGTGGGAAATTCTGTCAGTTACCGAGTGCCTTCAACTTCTAGTGACTTCCCACAGGCTGCCCCTGCAGAACAGCCCCCATGTGTCATTGCTGCTAAAGCTGCCTCTCAGAGCAGAAAGCCCTCAGGGAGTCTGTATGCAAACCTGGGGGTCACATCTTCACCTAATGTAAATCACTATGCTCCCATGATATGGCCATTAATTTTTACGTGTTAGGGTGGTGTACTCAGACCAGGCACTGCATCTTAACACAACTCCTTTCACCACCATTGATGTTTCAGAACCATTTTTGTAGTAATTTCAGCTGTCTCTGGCTGGCTGTGGGCACACAACTAAAAGGAGTAACAGCAGTCAGCACAGCACCTTTCATAGATTAATAGCATCATTAAAGCTAGAAAAGACCTCTCAAATCATCAAGTCCAACCTTCAACCCAACACCACCATGCCTACACCCAAACCTGCTCTCAAGCACAGGAATACACAGTTCCCAAATAAATTGTGTAAACCAATATACATCAGAAATGATAATGAGCAAAATGATAATAAGCAAACTTACACAGATGCCGTTGACTTAGTAGAATCTAACTGGCTTACTATTATTACCTAGTAAAAAATAAATAATGATCTGTCAAAACAATAATTTAATACAGCAGCCTCTAGCTATTAGCCATTAGAAAACATATTTAAGGAAAACAGAACCAAACCCAAACTTGCACGTGCACGGACACACACAAAATGGCATGCTCCTCAAAGTGCAATGAGACAGAATTACAAGGCCACTAAAGAGAAGCTGTTTCAAGTTATTTAACTGAAATTATAACAGCCAGAAAATATATAGGCAAACACCTCTAAAGACATTCCTGTTAGGTACAATACTATACATAAAAGTAATAATTACATAGCAGTATAATTTTTCTACCCTTATTAACAATAATGACCTTGGTAATGTGCCTCCCTTTTGACTCAGTGCTGCAGATCTAGAGTCCATGGGGCAATAAGAAGGAGGATGCCTGGGATATTTTCTTCCTCTGCTGGACACTTGCAGGTCCACATTTGTGCTTAACCCTGGGCACCAAATGGCACCTTCAGTCACTGTAAAGTCTCATTCAGTCCCACCTCCTCCAATTGCCCCAATCTCAGCCTCTTCCACCACTACAGGAGCTATTCTGAGGATGAAATAGTGGGGCAATTAATAGATAAGACTCAAGGGTGTGACCATGACTATCCATGTTAGTAAGAATGAAAGTTAAATCCCTTGAGGACGTTAGCACACTGTCCTATTGCACAAGCAAGTGGCTAGTGAGGTACCCCCTCCTCAGTCCATGCCTTCTGAAACCGTCTAACCTCCCAGAGCATGTGAAATATGGCAAGCTCTTCCACACTCCCCAAGTAATTCTTGTGCATGTATTACTGACAGACAGCTGTATGGATGAACTCTGTGGATGTGTGTAACAGAGGCCAAATTTCCCATTGCTCCTAGAGGATTTGCAGCAGAATCAGCACTGCACACTCCAACACAGGACTGGTCTTTACAGCACTATGCTCTTAATTACTACTCAGATGTATACATCCACAAATGATAAAACCTCTTAATTCAACTGAGCAACAACACAGATATGACTGTAGCCACATTGTTATTTTAGTATTATTAATAAGATTCAAAATGACATGCAGTTTATTCATACCCATGTAAAACCTACCACTGGAAAAACAAAACCCTCAACCCAATCCCAATACTGGCAATGAAGGGCATAATGAGATCTTGTCATTCCAAAGTGGTCTGCTACATTTTAGTCTGATTATTGAGTTGTTTGCTGTACAAAAAGCTACAATATCTTGAAGGCAGCCAGAACAGGAGTAGGAACTTCAGCCATAACAGAAAGGTAGCTTTTCTACTTATTTTGCACAGGCAAACACAAGTGGTGACTAAAAATAAGCAGCCCAGTTTCTATCCAAAAGTCATATGCTTGTTTTTTTGCTTTGAGGCTGCTTAGTCTTTTCCCAAAGAAATCTCCACTTCTGCTAGTCAAAGTTTACTTTAGTTAAGACTAGAGATGAGGATTTGAAGGTTGCAATGCTCAACATATTATCACAGTTACGTGGTGAGTCATAGTGTGATAATAGTAATGGGTCTCATGTATTTGCAACCAGTACAACGCATCAGCGTTTCTTACATTTCACAGCTCTAAGAAGTCCTATTCAGTTGCAGAAGCAGTCTTAAGATATTTACCACAATGGCTTTAAAACATTGGATCAAACTGGCTGTAGAGAATGTCATGGCCATGATGTCCCGTTAATGGGCCCCTTTTATTTCAATATGAATGCTATCCACAAAGGACAAAGGTATGAAAATGAATTCATTGGGTGGTGATGGATAATATTGGTTTGCCTTTATGTTGATCCCTTTTGAAAAAAAGACATAATTTAGATATAAATACATAAGAAACATGTAGCTAACTATATAGAAATAGCTATGTTAATATGTAGATTGATCAGAACTAGATTAATCAAAGAAAATTAAATGCATAACAATATGTCAACATCGTTGAATAAAATACTCACTATAGTTTGCATTCATGTAGCTTTGAAACCAAGCAGTCTGAAAGCCATATACAGCAAGGATAAGTCTCACTATTTTAACTTCACAGTCTAGGCAACTAAGACTCAGATTCACTTAATGATGAGCCATACTCAAATAAATTCAGGTAAAGAGTTCAGCTGTTTTAACTCCTAGTTTTTTATCAGGTGAAGAATCAAAAAGGCTTGGGAGCAAGACAAGAAAAGAAAACTGTAAAAACAGAGGATTTCCATCTGGGCCTTTACCCAGAGGTTATAATGAGCAGAAGGCTGACTCTCCCTCCTTTTTGCTGACGGTCTTAAACAATCCTATCAGCATTAAACTAATCAGCTGGTACAAAATCATCCTCTGTTTAAATAACTGTTAAAATAACACTGAAGTATATTTGCATCTCGGAGAACAGCATCTGCGTGGGTACAAATGAATAGTGCCTTGTTTTTTCTTGTTTAATTAATCTGAGCGTATTTAAAGAAAACAGTAATTCATCAGGTTAAAAATCCTGTAATGTATCACATCCCAGTTGCAGAAAATTCACCTATGTGCAAGGAAAGCTTCATTTCTCACTTCCACTGGCATTACACTAACATGGCTTTAACTGTGGTTGAGCAAATCCTTAGCTCATTTTAGTGTGACAGGCAAAACAGACTTCATCTCCTACATAAGGCAGCTTAAATTAGATGCAATTTTTTTTTCTTTAGTTATTTGACTCCAGTTGCAAATCAACCTTTGCTACAGATATGACACAGTAACAGCCTGCCTTCTGGGCTGAGATGACGGTCAATTTAACCTAATAATTTGAACCTTAAGGAACATTTGCTAAGTAAAGGAGGATGTAAGACAAGATAAAGAAAAGTTCATTATGAATCCAAGCTAATGTAGCACTCCCAGACATGATGAAATTGGTGTTCTGGAAGAAACACCTCCCTGCAACCTGGAGAAATACTTTCATTCCTTTAACAGTTGAATAGAGAAGAGCAGCTTGGCAACTCTGGGACTTGTCCTGCAGCTAAAGTGCTGTTGGTCCATTTAGCAGAAGTCTCAGTCATGGCAGAGGGGTAAAGCACCAAGACTGCTGATATTTTCAAATCTCTTAGCAGCAGTAACCACACAGCAGCTTTTCTGCAAAATAAACAAACCAAAAATCCAGTTAATTCAGCAGTATACTTTTTTATTTGGTTATGTGTTCTAGGACAACTACATGGTGGTTTCTTGTGCATAAGGAAAAGTAAGCTTCTTGCTTACAAAGGGTTCTTCCAGCCACCCTATTTGTGAGATGTTTTACACAACTTTACAAAGAAAAGACCTCTTTGTTAAGTGCAGAAGTGGTCCTGAAGGTCCCTCTTGAAATGCAGCTATCTGCTTTTTTTTGCCTATCCTCTCACACAGCATGAAAAGGCCTGCTGCAAACTTCTCCATTTATTTGTGTTACCACTGCAAGCATTTATAATGCCAGGTCTAAATCAACTGGCACTTGAGTGTATTATTTTGGGTTAAACATGGTAACCATGCTGCTTATCTGATAAAAATAGCTAAAGGGATTCTTTAAAAACAAAGAATGGCTATGACTTTAGGTCCACTCATTAAGTAAACTCAAATAAAATCTAAAAAGAAAAACACACATAGAGGAAATAACACTGCGAAAGCCAAAACCAGGTTTTCCTGTAGGTTAGATCATGGTTCGGTTACTATGTTACAAAGCTATAAAAAGTTTATTTAGAAATAATTTCAACTGCTGTTGGACAGTCAATTTATCTCAAAGTTGATTTGGTTGTAATAGAAAATTGTGTAACACAATGCTTCCTGCACTAGAGAGGGTGAATTTTCACCATTTGATTGCTTCATAGTTAGTGGTTTGAAATGGGAAATACATATAAAAACACGAGTCTTGTAACAGGTCAGGAAAACCTGTTTAGAAAACTACGTCATAGAAGCACACAGGTGAGTAGATCAAAGCTTTACATAACTTGTCCCAGCATCACTGAAAAAGTGGTGAATGCTGAGGATCACAAAGAGTTGTTAATTCCCACTGGATTCCCACTACATGAGTTGATGCTCAGATATTACTGTATCAGGGAGTTCTGTAGCTTCAGAGAACACGAGAGTATTATAATGGTACCTTAGCTCTCACTGACCTCCAGTGTACCGTGGAAAGGCAGCTTCAAGTCCCTAAGACACTTAAAGATCATTAGCTTCTGTGTTACTACTCTACACTGTATAAAATCTGCTTTTACTATATAAAATCTGTTCTAATCTTACTTAGTCAAAACAGAACAAAAATTTCAACCTCTCACAATACTCTGTTTTTCACAGGTTTCTGGACAAAACCTGTTGCATACAAAACCCAGTGCATCAGTTGCCCTACCAAGGAGATGATGGATGATGGTAGTATTAAAAACCTGCTTGTGATGAAAACTAGAGTACTTTTATATTGGAATTCTGGTTGTTAGTCATGATGCATGAACTGAAAGGAAGTGGTTTTACAGTGTGTGTGTTCTCAGTCCCTTTCACATCTTGACCCACCACTGAGTTTTGCCCAGAGATGCCCCCTGAAGCTCTGAGTGGTTCCCATGGTCCTTCAATGGAGACACCAACTTCTGTGGCAGTTGGTAAAAGGGGTTTTGGGAATTGGTATACTGGTTTATGGAGATACTGTACTGCATGAAGTAGTTTGATTTCAAAGCGGCTGAGCGAGTATGCTTTGGTCAAAGACCAGAGAAAGAATGTGAGAGCAGATTTGAGTCTCTCTGATCCCTGAGAGAGGCAACCAAGCCAGACAGAGAACCACTAATGAAGTGTTTCTTAATGAAAGGGCAAGGACAGGGAGCCAGGAAAAAGTGGGCAGAGAGACACTCTGTCAAAATTTTCTGGGTTGCTACAGGATAGGAGGGTAGGTCCTGTCAGAACTGGGTCCTCGAAAGTGTGGAGCAGCTTCTTTTAGGGGTCAACTTGCTTTCATTTTGCTACAGCAAGCGGAGCTGCTCTGGGGGTCTGGCCTCTGCCTCTGCTAAAAAGTAATTACTTTTCATATTTCTACCCTTTTTAAACTATACTCTTAACCACAACATGAAAACCTGGAAGCTTTCAACACTGAAAAAATTATTGGATTAAATCTTACCCCATGAGAGTCAGTGGGAGTATAACCATTCTCCCTAAAATGGCCAGGGTTTGCAGCACACATGGCTTCATATATATGATTTTTTTTGCACATTTCTGTGACTTGGTGTAAGTGATAGGCCCAGTTTACATTTTCAATGCTTTCCAGACAACGGTGAGTACGGTGGTGGTGAGTACAGTTTTAACTGTGCACTTTGGACTATGCAACATTTGCGGCTGCCCACTGATCACTTCCACGGGGGCTACAGGATTTGCATTTGAAGAAACACTTGAGACCTGAAACAAACCTTCTGTTTGGCAGGTCTTTCAGAGAGGTTATTGAGCAGGGGATGCTTGAGAAACACAGTCACCTTTAGTCTTCTTCTAGTGGAAAAGTAAACCAAAAAAAAAAGAAAAGAAAGAAAGATGCCATTATTGGAGCATTAAATGATGATCAATCACATTTTACTTCTAGTTAAGGTAACCGCAGAACAATGCAACATCAGCACATTTAGTGATGCTATTTCACAAAGCTGAAAAAGTGTGAACAAAAAATATCAGGGGATGTGCTACAGAAGATTCTATTAAGGTAGTGTTTTGGAAGAAAATTGGTGATGGGAAGCAGCACAGCAGATAAGCAGCCCGTGTTCTTGCAGTACTTAGAAAAGACAATGTGTTCTCCAGGTTGCCAGAATCGGAGCTTCACTGGAGCCCAGCTGATCTGTCAAACCGTATCCCATGAAACGCTCTAAAAAAACACTAAACCATGGCAAATTATCCCATCCTTACTGTGTATGCACCCTTATAACTCTTCTAATAACCTCATGAGCATTGCTGTTCTGGGAGATTATAATGAAAACTAAATTTCAATGAAAATTATAACAATGTATTTGATTGATACTATTTCCCATTTCATACTAATTTCTGTTATCCTTACTCCACATAACAGGAACATCTTGGAAGAGCAGAGCTGTCAGAGTACTGCTCACTCCACCATGTCCAGAACCCACATCACTTCATCAGCAGAGCTACTACTGCTTTATCATGATCATCATCATAAATTTTCCCTCTTATTTTAATATGATTATTTTATTGATTAATAATATGGTCTCTTAATTCTTAATGATGGCTGTAGTTCAAAAGGTACCTTGTCATATAGATCCTAGGCAATACAGCAGTCATTTTATTTAACATAGATGTGCTTTGCCTGCAAAGGAGGAACCAGCTACCTGTAAACGTTGTAAAAATTCTGAAACTTGCTTAAAATTATCCCCTCATGAACCACTGAACCACAGAATGGACTCACTTAAAATTAGCCAACAGCAAGATCATCAAAAGCATGTATCTCCCATACCCACTGACTACCTAACAGAAGAACAATCAAAATTATCTTGTTTATCCTACAGCTCAACCCAGCTGAATTGTTTGTGTTGCCCACTAAATTGGCTGTCCTCAAAGGGCAAGAAAGTGCTTAAGTACAAAGATACACAATGGGTGAAGTTCCAAAGCTAGCATGAAATCTAACAGCATTCATGGGGGACTTCGGGAGAGCCTGAAAGGGTTTTCAAGTTAGGAAGCAGGATCACCCCAGCAGGAAAACTGTTTTCATACGGTAATTCATTACCAATTTCATAAATACTCTTGTTTTGCTACAAAATGGTTCTACTCAGCCACACACTGCAAATGCATGATCTTATATTTCTTCCCAGACATGCAAGAACCAATGAGCAAGTGTGAGCAAGCAAATCTTAACAGCAAAAAAAAAAAAAAAAAGAAGATGCATGTGGCTAGCAGTGGCAAGAAATGCAGCAGCAAAAAAAGACTCAAAACCAGTTAAGAAACAGTGATGTGGCAATACAAGACAGCAACAGCAGATCTACAATGCACAAGAATATTTCAGTTAAGGGACCTGGAGTCTGCAGTGGAGCTTGTGGTCTGATAACCATGGGTGTTTCAAGGCAGCAGTTGCACTTATCCTCCAGCTAAACAAGAAACAGAATGCTATTCAGCATTTTTCCCAGAATCTTACAAGTCAACCATTATCTTGTGCAGGTCACGTGTTCTGCCATCATGCAATGCTGTCATTTCAGGACACTATACCAGATGACAGCTAATCCATAAAAGTAAGTTTTGCTTCACAGCAAAAATGCATTCAGGTAACGTTAGAGGATCTTATGAACACAATTAACAATATCAATGAAATGTTATTATAATACTGTACAAGGAGATAAAAAAATTAGATAAGTAATGATAATTCTACAATACAGCAGCACAGGTGAGACAATTGTGACATGATGGCATCAAACAGTTATTTTAAAGATACAGGGACTATATACCATTTTTCCTTGATGAGAAGCTTTGAGATGAAATCTTTGGCCTCCTCAGAAACACCTTGAAATTCCTCATCTTCAAAATCCCAGTTACAGGACAGGATATTGTTGAGGGTCTCATTGTCATCATCACCCAAAAAAGGAGACAATCCACTGAGGCTAAAGTAAAAAATAAATATGTTCAATTCTCTTGTATTTTCCCACTTTTGTATCTGATCTCCAATGTGCTGCCTATGATTGTTCTATCACTCCTTGCCTATCTTGCAACATGTTACTGTCTAAGAAAGTTTCCAGACAGTTCCACACCTCTCTCCTATTTAAATGTTTAAATAACCACCCTTCTAATCTATCAAACCAAGAACTACTGTATTTTGTGTTAAGTCATATTTTCTAGACCTATGACCACTCTTGCACATACCTACTGGGAACTTACCAAGAAGTATACATTATTCTGTAAGTGTGATGTTCTAACAGTAATATGAAATGTGCAGTGAAACACAGAATAAAAGTTTGTGGTGACCGGGAAAAGAGAGAGATTATCTAATATTGAATTTGGAAAGAAGCCAACATTTTCTATTTCAGGTCCAGATTTTGTCAACCTTCCAGTAAAACAACAAATTTAGATGACTGACACAGTTCAATCTAGAAACAGCTTACAAATCAGAGACAACCCTACTTACAGCATATAAGCAATGACTCCTACACTCCACATGTCTGTAGGGAAGGAGACAAACTCATAATTCACAACTTCAGGAGCAAGAAATTCTGGAGTCCCGAAGTTAACCCGAAGTTTTTCCCTGGGCTTATATCTAGGAAATGGAAACATTAACAGAGAACATCAATTATAGCTCTAATTAAAATTGTAACAGAAGTTATTTAGCACTTAGAGGGATTTCAGAAGCATAAAGGAAATTCTGCAGGAAAACAAGGACAGACAGAGGTACTAAGTAAGAATAAGCATGCTCATATATAGAAATAAAAATGTTCACAAGCTTTATATCATACTTCAGGGCAAAACATAACTGCTACACAAAGGAAGACATTCAGATTTCAAGGACTTCTAAAAGCAGCTGTTATCATCCTTTTGGGACTTCTCCATATCATAGGTATGGAATTTTTAACCAGTAAATCTTTCACTGAGGTTATGATACCTAATTAAACTCGAAAGTGATATAGCATGGGATACTGTAACAGCCCTTGATGATCTTTTACAGTCTCTTTTGAAGAATCTTGCGTAACATTGGAGACAAGAGACCAGACAAGATGTGTCACTGTTCTGGTCCATTTTAGGTGTTCCAAGCTACTTATGTGTATGCTTTGTCAGCATCAGCTCTCCTTCAATCTCCTATGTGAAAAAAGTCTTCATAACAAATCTTTTTTACTCAGCGTTAAACATTCCTTATTAAAATATATCTGTGGTTCAAAGAGCCCAATTAAATATGTCTGAAAAAAGTAGAACATTATTTATCTAATATGTCATTGTAGATACGTAATACATTTTTCATTGCTTCCTAATTCATTTGCAACTAGCAAGCATACATGCATGTACCTTCTTGCCAATCCAAAATCAATTATTTTTATTTGATTTGCTGCTCGGTTTACACACAGGATATTTTCAGGCTGCCAAGAGAAAACAAAAACACACCTTTATGAGAAAAAAGTATGGAAAACTGGTCTTGTAGAAAACTACAGGGAGAAAAACACTAAAACCAGCAATCATCTCTTAAACACCTTTAACTTTCCTCCTTGTCCAGACTTCTCTGCATAGGTAGTCCCTGCGGCTATCCCATAGCAGTTGGGGTCATGTGTTCTGTGTATTGCTTTTCTTATCCTTGCCTTTTCAATTTGACATAGGACAGTAGTTCAGATAAAGAACTCATTAGTGGAAGTGGACAGAGAATGCAGACTTACAAAGAGGAGTTTCAGGATGCTGGCTCTTTGATTTTACAGAACTTAATGAGCCGACATTAATTTTGAAAATAAATAAATTAAGGCAAAATCCCCACAAATTTGATGGGCTTTGAGGTATTTCTTATAGCCTCAAGGTTCTGATTTCATAAATATTCTGGCAGTAACTGTCTGATTAACACTGATATATTAAGGTAGTCACATCAACTTCATGCTTTTCTCAGATATTTTAGTAAAAAATAGGATTCGCACATTAAATCCCTCTAGATTTTCACAGGGCCAAATGCTATTCTTCACTTCCATGGCAGGAATCCATTAACTTCCTAGAATTACTCTAAATTCATACAGAAGGGACTGAGAACAGAACTTAGCCAATTGTCTTTGAAATGTAAATACCTAAAATAGAGTCTCATATTCATTGCCAGCAGTTTTATAGCTACTCTGTCTTGTTGCTCATTGAGTCCTCTTTGAAATTAAACAGCCCTGAACACTTAAAACATTAGTTAACCTTTGTCACCATTACTAATTCATTTTATATGTAGGACTTTTAAACACCATGGGAGTTTTAAACACCATATGTCCATAGTTTCTGAGGTTCTGGATGATTATGGTCAGGATGATTTCCTCTCAATTTCAAGCTTTCCTCCCCAGATTCACTGGTTACTGACAGCAATTTATGAACAAGTCAAACAGAAGGGAGAAGCCATAGCAGGCAAGCAAACAAAAAGAGATCTCTGGGAAGAATATCTTGGACTGCATATGTACTATTTTGTCAGCATTTTGACCTCATATTAAACTGGTGACATCTCCAAGAATATAATTAGCGTGTTTCAAGGAAGCATGAAAACATCTTCTTGACAGATTTCTAGGTAACTAGATGTTTATAAAGAAAGAGAAAAGTAAGTTTGATCATTGATTAGCAATAGAAGAAGGCCCCCACAAGCATCTGCTCATTCGCTTAACCACTGCAATAACATATATGCTAACAACATTAAAGATGTACTATATTAACTGAGTTACTGCAAGCCAAAAACAGCAGCTGTAACCAAATTCTCACCAAAGAAAAAACTGTCTTGTGCAATTTTTTGTTGCAAAGCACAGGGATCACTAGGAAGCTTTATAGCCAGTCATAAAACTAAAGGCATCATCCTGTTTTATTCTTACACTAAATAGAGGTAAGAAACAAGTCTATTATTTGATAGAAACTTGGGTTAAGGGAGAAAGAACCAGCCCAGATGTACGTACAATCTAATGAAAATACCTTTACAACAAATGTGTAACCTAATTAAGAATGTGATAGAATGTGGTAGATTTGTTTTTAAAAAGGAGGACTTTTTGCATATATAGTTTAATATTTTAGATAACTAAGCAAGTATGTGGCAGAGAATCTGCACCCTGTTCTGGACTTCCAGCTGCACTAGCTCCTGTTGTCTAACCCAATATATATGTACTGTATTTCCTACATCTGCCATCGAGTATTCTTATTTCTTTCATTTTAATGTATTTTCCCTTACGTTCCCTATCTATTGATGCCTTTTAATCACCCTGACAGTATAGTGTAGTCCTCAGAAAGATGTGTAGGGTTTCCACTAATCCTGAATGACCACTGAATTTAGTACCACTGACTCATGCCTTGGTTTCTGCATGGTAAAAAATGGGGATAATTGCTACCTCGTATGTAAAAGAGATCTTGTGCAGTTGAATTAAATAATATTTGCATAATATCCTGAGATCCAAATATCAAAACCGAAAATACCAAGATATTTGTAGTCAGCTGCCAGCTTTCTGTAAAATCAGTCTGTGGAAAATTTAAATTCTATGAAGCTTGATGACATACGACCACAATTCTCATCTAATTTACTTACTCCTGTAGTAGCTTAACTGGTCTCAATGCAGTTAAAATGAATACTTATTAGTATAAGGAAAGCAGAATAGGTCCTTTACCCTTTCTGCCATGAGAATCTTCTAAGAAGTATGGCCTAACATCAAGAATAAGAATTTCCACAGCTGTCATTGCACAAAACACATATCTCAGTTTTCTACCTTTAGATCCAAATGAAGAATGTACATCTGGTGCATGTACTGAATTCCCTCGCAGATCTGTTTTATGAACATGATGGTATCCAACTCTGTCAAATTGCAGTTTTCATCAATAATTCGGTCAAATAACTCTCCTCCTTCCACACTGATGAGAGAAAAAAAATAAAGTGGTGACCAAATCCAATCCTGTGCAGATACAGTAAAATCAGATTTGGACAATTGATTTAATAATTCACAGCCGAGTTCTGTAAGGTAGGTCTACAATATAAACTTGGATTCTGATCTGAACTTTCCAAGAACTGGATTGTGATGCATGGAAAACCAAGACTATATGTTGGATAATCTGCATTTAAATTCATGGTCTCCTCCCTCAGAGTTTAAGAGGAAAATGTTCTAAAATTTTAATTTGAAACTATCTAAAGTCAACAAAAATGTCAATTTCTCATGACATTTCAGAATACCTTCAGCTTACCCATTCACAGCTATACAGACCTTTACCTTTCGTGATATGCTAACCGCGTAGACCAGATCCAGAGGACTATCTGAGAAAACCCAGAATATATGAACTCATGTAACTTTGAATGATCTTCCAAGCCTTTCAATGTGTAAATTAGACCCTTTGTGGCTCCCTTAAGACAACATCTACCTAATTTGACTTTAAGGCAGTGAGTTCATACCTAATTAGCCTAAGAACCCAGCACAAAAAAAACCCAATCCAGTTCTATCCATTCAGGCACCTGGTAGAAGGATTAGGCACAACACCTACAGGTTGCTCCTCTTTGGTGTAAAATGTCTTCTCATTTACCTCACAGAACTGGAGATACTCTGAGAGGTCTGTTTCCTGGCTAACACAAATTAAAACTTGAAATTAAAGAGAAGATACATAACTCTGTAAAGCAGTCACTTTACAGCATCAGGAATGTGGCACATTACAGGAAAAAATGCAAAAAATGGCTGCACTTTTACCTTAAATTCCTTTTTTTAATGAGAACATCTTTCAAATGTTTTTCTACCTGTAAGATGCTCTATTGCTAATTTCAGGAGAAAATAAAAAGGAAATAGATAATTCTAGCAAAAGTGGTAAATACAGAAGGGGAAAGAAAAGAACACACTTACTATTCCATGACTAGGACAATGTCATTTTTTGATTCAAATGCGTCATATAGCTGGATGAGGTTCACGTGATTCAGCTGGTTCATGACATTGATTTCATTCTTTACTTCGTCCTGTAAAGAATCATGGGAACTGTTTCAGAAGCCTTTTCTCTAAGAAAGCTACATGAAACAAGACATAGTTTGAACCAGACATCTACATTATTTCACATATTCACTCGTGGCAATGAAACACAGGGTTTTCCTTTGATTGTTCCTGCAGTAGTAGATATCCACACTATAGCAGCTACTAGATTGAATTAAAAGCTTGAGTGTAGGACTGCTTCAGTAATAAGTTATTTGGGGAGAAAATAAAAGGGAGAACCCACATGGACAAGTGGTGGATTCACAGGGATGTAATAAAAAGAAATAAGCAGATCGAGACTTGTTTCAACCACCTGTAGGTATACTTTTCTTAACACAGAAAAGTCCAGGGCAGTCCTCAAAACTTCTTTGTGCAGCCAAGGGAGAAAGAGTGCACTTCCACTCAGCCCAGCTATTTCAGACATGCAGTTTAGGATGGGCTGGATCATTCTTTAGTGGTGCCTCTCTCTCTACACTGACTGTAAGGGGATCCTTCAGGATCAGTTTGGCCACAGCTATGCCTTAGCAACCCCAGTCTGCTAGGACAAATCCCACCTTTGGATGCCAATAATGACATCATTGCCACATAAAGGATGATATGAAGTTATGCCTGTCTTTCCTGTGCAAGCAAGCCCCAGATGGTCATGAGGTTTGCAAAACAGGCCAGATTAATTCTCTTTGTCTGTATTTCATTCTCATTCTGTTCAGGAAACTGGCTGCCTCTAGACTGGACAGGCGCATGCTCTCCTGGGTGGAAAACTGGTTGGATGGCCAGGCCCAGAGAGTGGTGGTGAATGGAGTTAACTCTAGTTGTTGGTCAGTCATGAGTAGTGCCCCTAGGGCTCAGTACTTCATCAATGATCTGGATGAAG
>WAAB01011809.1:5772-17427 GCA_013389865.1 Piaya cayana | reverse complement strand
GGGAGAAGAGGCCAGCTCCCTCCTCTCCACAACCTCCCTTCAGGTAGTTGTAGAGAGCAATGAGGTCTCCCCTCAGCCTCCTCTTCTCCAGGCTAAACACCCCCAGCTCTCTCAACCGCTCCTCATAAGGCCTGTTCTCCAGCCCCTTCACCAGCCTAGTCACTCTTCTCTGGACTCGCTCCAGAGCCTCAACATCCTTCTTGTGGTGAGGGGCCCAGAACTGCACACAGTATTCAAGGAAGGAAGGCTTGCCTGAAGGCTTCTCGCTGGAAGGATGTAAAATCTGAGGGTAGATTACCTGGCACGTTGGCTCCCTCAAGAATCTCCCCATAACAGGTTATGAAGTTAGGGCTCACACCCTAACTGGGCCTGGACAGAGAAAGAAAACCTCACAGTGGAGACGGAGTAGAGCAGGGAAAGATAATCGAGATGGGCAGTCTACCTTGAAATAAGAAAGCTTTGAAGGAACTGTGGGATCCAACAGAAAGAACTGGTGCTTGGGAGACTGTGTTGAAGTGCTTGCTGGGGTGTATGTGTGCAAAGGATGCAGACAGAGAAAATGCATTTGTTTTCAGACTTCAGCAGGTGTCTAGGGAGAAAATGAAAAGGCTCCCGGTGAGGATGACTTCATCCGATGGTATCTGGTAGAGAAATTTTGGAGAAAGTAAAAAAAGGGAATAACAAATTGTAGTCCTGCCAGACCGATCAGTTGTGACATAGATTATTTATCCTTTCCACCCCATTTTGCAGAGAGAGGAAAGAGAATCTTTTAAAGACTGTGATCCATCTGGTGAATATAAAGTTGAGGTGTCATTCATGGTATAGGAAGCTGAACTCCTGATTTCATATTCGCAGACTCAATGACAAGTTTACCAAACACCCAAAGAGGTTTGAATGACTCCTTGGAGCTTTGGTGATTCTGCTACTTCTTACACAGTATTTGGTGGCATAATCGTGGACTGATGAGAATGATGGTGGTTGTCAGAAGGGACCCTCATGTTTATTGCTTCTTTAATACTAAACTCTGTTCTGACTGTGAATGTTCACCAAGCATGTTAACTGGCAAAAATATTTTGATGCACATTGTGTAATGATCATTCCAAATGTCATTGTCAAATTCCAAACAGTCTGTATTTGCAATGAAAACGCGATTGCTTTAATTAAACCAGGGAACAAACCCCCAGTAATATGGGATGTCATGTTCAAATGCAATCTACATGACTTCTGAGTTTTCAAGTGCCCTGAGACTTACTGGCATCTCTCAGAACAAAATCGCGTTGGAAGCAGTGTATATCTGACTCAAATCAGTGCGGGTTTCTGCTCAGTCAGCAGTGGGATTTTTGGATCAGGCTTTAGAGCACACACAGAATTTTGAAAGGTACATTCATTAATCTTTTCATTAATACTTTCCCAGAGGTTTACTGGAGCTGAGTTTTAAGATGGGGAGAATGAAATGGAGTAAGAAGTAAAAGTTACTTCAAGTGTAGTGGCCTGAGTGGTAGAAAGCATGGAAATAGAGAAGGAAATTAAATGAGCCCGTGGTCTGAGCCACAGATGTACCGACCAGTCAAAATCACGAGCAGAAAATCAATCAAACAGTGCTTACCACAAAGTTACAGCATCTGGCTTATGAACTCACTTATCTACGCAGCACTAGGAGCTGGGATGATGGAGTAGACAAAATATTGTATTGTTTTCCTAGCACTTACACTTGCTTTATCCGTCTGTTTTTGCTGCTATTTAAAGACACAGTGCTAGATGGACCTTCGGTTTGAACCCTGAGCTGCTGCTTTCCAAGTCGGTCACAGGGACTCCCCGTCACGCAGACCTCTCCACAGCATTTGGTGACAAACATATTTGTGGGCAAACACGACAGCTCGTAAAACTCAGCACCAACTATAAAAGGCAAAGTAAAGATTAATTTACATAGATTAATTGTTTGCTGGGAATGCTTCCTTCAGCTCTGCATTTAACTGTGAATTCATTCTGTCTGTCTGTCTGTCAGGAAATTTCTACATATGATTCTCTTCCATGAGTTTTGTTGCTGAAGATCCACTTTTATTTTCCAAGGCTTGCGTTTGTAGACATTCCAATTGGATATAATTAAACTGAGAATCTTTTTTTTTTTAATTTCAGGAATTTAAATGCAGGTTCTGTGTTATGAGCTGTGTCATCTAAGTTCTGCTCATGCTGCGTGCTGAAAGCCCAGCACCCTCCTCTCCACAACCTCCTCTCAGGTAGTTGGAGCGAGCAATGAGGTCTCCCCTCAGCCTCCTCTTCTCCAGGATAAACACCCCCAGCTCTCTCAGCCACTCCTCATAAGGCCTGTTCTCCAACCCCTTCCCCAGCTTCGTTGCTCTTCTTTATGTGGCTGTGAGATGCCACAAGATGCACTTGATGGTTTCTCCACTCAGGGAGTCCACAGGTTTCCTTGGTCCCTTGTGGATGCTTCCGAGAGGGTCAAAAAGGCCCCTGAAGGTATCGTACCTTGGCACGAGCCAAGGTAGTCATGGGTCTAAATAAGGAGCTAAAAAATGGAGACTTCAGGGAGTTGTAGAGGGAGCTGGGCTCTTCTCCCAAGGGCCAGGGGACAGGACGAGAGGGAATGGCCTCAAGCTCCACCAGGGGAGGGTCAGGATGGACATTAGGAAAAAAATTGTTCACAGAAAGGGTCATTGGGCCCTGGAACAATCTGTGCAGGGAGGTTGTTGACTCACCTTCCCTGGAGGTGTTTAAGGGACAGGTGGACGAGGTGCTGAGGGACATGGTTTAGTGTTTGATAGGAACAGTTGGACTCGATGATCCAGTGGGTCTCTTCCAACCTGGTGATTCTGTGAAAATCCAGGCCTGAGTGACGACTGCCTGTTGTGAGAGGGAGTGCGTGACAGAATTCCTCTCGTGACTGTAACAAGGGGAGCCAAAGTGCTCACAAAGGAACATAGAGCCACGGGCTGTGTGAAATAACTTTTCTAGGACTGTGTGTGTCACAGCCTTGATAAAATTCAGTTCTCTTTGTACACTCCGAGCTGCTGTGTTTGGGTAATATTACAAGATATCTAAATGTTTTAAGCTTTCTCGTGTCTCAGTAAGCTTTAGCCTCTCTTTCTGGCAGGCTCCTTTGCTGTGTTTTTTATCTACTATTGTTTCAGAAAAGCAAGACTCCTACAGCCCATCACCTCCTCCCCACTTCTCCACACTTATCTTTTCCCAGAACTCCACATTATGGTCAACATGAACTTGCAGTTTCTCCCCTCAAGGATAGCCGAGGTGAACAGATGGGTCGCAAAACCCATCGCGTCTTTCTTCAGCTGGCGTTAGACGTACGCATCTGGGGACAAAACATTTGCACGTTCAGCCTCCTGCTTCAGTTCCCTCTTTACCTTGGGTGGTTTCTGTCCTTGACTCTGAGGTTTTTGGGTTGTCCATGACATTTCTCCAGTTTCAGGTCTCAACCACCGAGTTTCAGTTCTATCTGCCTCCTCTTTCTTTTCTCTGAAGTGATCTCAGAGGAAACGACGACGTCTGTGAGTCCCTCTCCTGTGTCTCAGGTGATCTTTAGATAAGGTGTATCAGATGATCTGTTTCTCGGTAACCAATCTGTTCAGTTACTATCTTTCCAGGGAATCAGTCTTGAAATAACCGTTTGCTCTGGATAGTTGCCATCTTTTATCCAAGTGCGCTCCATTTAAATGGAGGATCATCAAGGTTTAACGACTCGCTATTTTTAGCTGTGAGCCAGGTGCAAGCAACTTTTCTGTCACCTACTCTGGGTTTTATGTCAACATGGAAGCAAAGGATCAGAGGAAGGAGCTGCGTGTGCCACGTTCCTGCTGGAACATGCATCTTGACAGATGCCCGTAAGAAAGATTCCAGTGTCAAGAAGAAATCGTGGATAGAGAAATTCCCCAAACTGTCTCCATCTGAAATGCTGTTTAACCATATGTCTCATTATAATTAGCACCAGTAGGATGCATATATTCTAGATCTGAGTTGATAAAATATATTCATTTTGATAGGATGATTTTATAGAAGTCTAAAATATTTTCTGCCTGAGTGTGGAATGCAACGGTCCTTGCCAGGGATCTGAAGTCGTTCTCTTTGAGATGTAAGCGCGGCCGCAGAAAATGGTGCCTCACTCCACTGCAGGCAGTGATCTCCCACGGCTCCAGTGCATCCCCGATCCTGCCAGCAGCCTGCGGGACCCCAGCCCAGCGCCCACCAGCCAAGAGCAGGTCCCGTTCCCTTCTACTGTCAGTGAGACGTCCCGTCTGGTGCACAACTTATTATCTCTCTCTTCACAGGAACATGCCTGTTCTTTATTTATCAGTGATACGAATCCCTGCACATCAAATTAAAAATATTTTGAGGTGAGATAGGAGCAGTTTGTGAATTAAATTGTGAATTAACTAATCATTGTATGTGCTTTGCACTTGAACAGAGTCACAGAATCACAGAATCACAGAATCACCGGGTTGGAAGAGACCCATCGGATCATCGAGTCCAACCATTCCCACCAAACACTAAACCATGTCCCTCAGGACCTCGTCTACTCGTAACTTAAACACCCCCAGAGAAGGCGAATCAACCACCTCCCTGGGCAGCATATTCCAGTGCCTAATGACCCTTTCCGTAAAAAACTTCCTCCTAATCTCTAGCCTAAACCTCCCCTGGTGGAGCTTGAGGCCATTCCCCCTTGTCCTGTCCCCTGACACCCGGGAGAAGAGCCCAGCTCCCTCCTCTCCACAACCTCCCTTCAGGTATTTGTAGAGAGCAATGAGGTCTCCCCTCAGCCTCCTCCAGGCTAAACACCCCCAGCTCTCTCAGCCGCTCCTCATAAGGCCTGTTCTCCAGCCCCTTCACCAGTTTCGTTGCTCTTCTCTGCACTCGCTCCAGAGCCTCAACATCCTTCTTGTGGTGAGGGGCCCACAACTGCACACAGTATTCAAGGAGCGAAACGCCTGCGAAGCAGAGATCTGAGCTACATGGGAAGTCCACGGACTTCACATCTTTTTCACATACAAGGTTTGGGAGGAATGAACTTTAGAAATTGTAGTTCAGTAGGTCCGAGTCCTGGAAAGCGTTTCATCTGGGATTATAGTGGAAACATATTGAGGGAAGAGACCAGCTAATTGTTATCGCTGTCATTCCTGTGTAAGAAGTGCCTTTGGCTGCTTATGTGAATGGAATTAGAACATAAATTCTTGACAAATTTAACACATGCTACCTGAACACCCATCTGCTTAGCTTAAGAACAAGAGAGGGGTTCATTAATGTAGTATGGAATAAATTAGCCGTGCTGCTATATGTGTTGAAACGAGTTACGATATTTAGCACCGCTTCATTTTTTTTTTTTGAAAAATAAACAAAACCCCAAACCCCCCAAAACTATCTTTAAAAGCCTGCTGTATTTTTCATATGAAAACCAAAGAGCGAATTGGATCTACATCTAACAAAAGAAATTCTTGTTTTGAAGTTGCGGAGTGGTGGCTGACCACTCGTACACATGGTCTGACTAGAAATGTTGCTTAGAAACACCACGTTATCAAAGAGAACCCAACATCAGGTTGGAGAGCTTCCCAGACAGCCGGTTAGTGGTGATAATTTGCAATGGAAAATTCTAATATCTGTTCCAACACTTCTTTATTTTCTAGATCTCCTTGCTTTTCCCTCTTCAGATTATTTATCATTTCGCTTTGCAGTTTTCTTCCAAACTCTGATTTGAAAGATAGCAGAGGGGCATGCGATATGTATTTTCGGATGGGCAAGTGCTTCAGAAAATGATCAGCGGAGTAAAATATGTGGAAGATCCATGATGAAGGAACTGCAATGTAAATTAATATCATTGACATGAGGACTGACTTAGCTAGATTTAAACGTGTTATTTTCTCTGTACATATTAATGATAAACACTTATCGTGGACTTTTGTTTCTAAAGATCTTGTAAGAATTTGCAAATTCTGTATAAATACAGGAATTATCTATCCAAACATTGCAGTCATCTCCTGGGTAGAACAAGGGGATGATTTTATATTTTCAAACAGAAGAAGTTATCCAGGCAGGGCAGCTAAAGAACCGAATTTGCCTTGTCCTGAGCAAGCAGGAAGGTTTAACAGACGCTCGTCGTACTCCAAGGCAATTTCATATTGCACTAGCCTGTTGTCTGCTCCTCTGGTCCATGCCAGGACCCACAGCATCTGTCGCTCCAACTGCCACGGCTGGAGCTGGGAGGAAATGGGTCACACTGGGACATATGGAGAAAAGTCGTCTCCAAGTCAGTCGGGTCCTAGGCTGTTCAAGTTTTATGTGTGCTTACTGCTTGAATATACGTGTATATTTCTGTGCGTATAAATATGTTAAATCCTCTATCTTATAGAAGAGAATTCACCCCTTTATGCTGAGTAGAATGGCTTCTAACGCACAGCTGAGCCCTGGCATTGACTTAGGGGGAGGTGCCATCTACTGAGTCCCCCCTGTGGGTTTGCACTTCATCTGCCAGGGTTGCTTTCAAGATCCTCAGGAGAAATGCCCGCACAGAGTGCAGCGACTTCTCTTTTTCTTAAGGAACCTTTTTCTTAAGCGTGCACTGCAAGTCGCTGGATTTCCCCAGCAGCCCTTCTTGCTGCCAAACCCAGGTCTCTTCTATGTCTTTCTCTACTTGCTTTTCTTGTTTGTTTTAAAAAATAAAATCAAAGGGAAACTTGCAAAGCAGAGCCACAATAGGGTTAAAGCTGGATCAAAACACATGACAATCAGTACTCAGTGATGTTTCTGCTTCTCTCCTATCTTGAAATAGGGCAGTCTTGACATATAGTGTTTGATAGGAATGGTTTGACTCGATGATCCAGTGGGTCTCTTCTAACCTGGTTATTCTATGATTCTATGATTCTCTTCCCTGAAGCCTCCATTGAATAATCTGTAGGCAGATCTTGGCCCTCTTCTAGCCCTTCCTTTGCATTTCAAGTTTGCTCTGAGGAACCAAAGAGAAGTTTAAGTTTTATAGGAGAACGGCAGGAGGGTGCATGTGGGAAATTTAAGGGGCTGTAGGTCCTGTGTACAAAACTTTGTGTTTCCAAGGCCACGCGGGGTGTGAGCATCTCCACATCGCTCCAAGGCTGCTGCCGCTTTCGGAGTAGGAAGCACAAACGAAAATGTTTGGATTACTTACAATGGAGGTGTCCCCTGCCAGAGACATGCTTCATGTGGGAAGGTGAAAACGAGTTGTGAAAACAGAGTGTAGAGAATGTAGATGACAACAGAGTGTGAGTGAGGGAGATGACACAGAAAAATAGTAGAAAGATGCAGATCCACATTTAAGATTTCCATATACTATGGAGTACTGACACGCGGCTGATACAGTCTGTACCACAGGTGAAGTTTGTGTTCCAAGAACAATCCAGAAGCTGTGTGCCTGCACGGGGCAGGAGCCCACAAGTCTCTCATAACGTTCCATACAGATCTCACAGTCTTCAAGTGCCGAGTCCCATGGTCACAGAGAAAAACGGGTGTCTTCCAGATATTTTATGGCCAACAGAGCTCTTCTAGCCCTTACGGCATGAGCAGTCACTGCCCTGGGACCACATTCTGTCCTTGTGGTGCTCAGCTGTAGGGTGAAGAACAACCCTGACATCATAACAGCCACCAGTGCCTGGCAGCCAGGCTGAATCTGCTCCTGCAGATGTCTCAGAAGGAGGTGGAATTCACAATAGCGATGATGGTTTTTCTTTTCTCAAACTAGGTAAAACAACTCTGTGACATCTGAGTGAAGAAGATGTCACTGCACGGCACTATACGCTCACACTCCCACCTGGGCCGTGGTGCAGGTAGGGTTGAGTGGATAAGGGATAGCTGCACTATTGCATGTAGGAATGGTTGGACTCGATGATCCGGTGAGTCTCTTCTGACCTGGTGATTCTATGATTCTATGGAAGTCAGTGCAGCTCTGGTCAGGGCTTAGCAGGTTCTGATTCTGTTCTGCTTCTTTCTGATGAAGCAGAGATTCCTTCCTAGTGCCGTGCTGCACTGAGGGAAATTTCAGCTTGGAGCAATATTAGTTCAGGTCACTTTGTTCTGGCTTGATGGCACGATGCAATTATGCGTTCAGTCTTATTAATGAGAGGCTGTCCAGTCAGGGAAGAAGAAACATAACATGCACTTTAGACCACCAGATCTAAAGGTTCTGGCTCTTAACTACTTACCTGAAGGCATTTTCAATGAAACTCTGGGTTCAAAACTTTAGGCTAAAACTACACAAACCCCAAATATTTAAAATAATGCACAAATGAAGGAGCAATAATTGAGATCTGTGTCCAGGAAGATGCCAAACAGAGATAAAGAGACAAAATAGTCAAAGCGGTGACAGCTTTGCTCGTAAGAAACACTGTGAGTGACTCAGTCCTGAGCACAGGAATGCAGTGACTGGGGATGAGGCAGCAACAATCCTGCACTTGCTGGGTCTCTGTCCCCATCCACTTGCCTTAAATAGATGCCACTGCTGCAGGTTCATGCAGCTTCTATGACAAAGTGACTCGCCTACTGGACGAGGGAAAGGCTGTGGATTTATCTTCTTGGGCTTCAGCAAAGTCTTTGACACAGTTTCTCACAGCATCCTGCTACGGAAACTGTAAGTTGTGCAATAGATGATATAGATGAGCATCACTATTTAACTATTTTGAAGTGATTTTAATTTTATAGTACCAGTGCTGGAGCTTCTTTCAGGGAATCATTAGGTGGTGCGGTTATACGTAGCCTGCTAAGTTATTTTCTGTGTTTGAGCAAACATTCAGTCTTGAGAAGACATCCATGAAGCACAACACTTGACTAGCAGGACTTTCAGGAGCAAAATAGACATTTGCTCTGTGCTTCTCTGGTGCCCTAAAGTTTTCAGAGAAAGCTGCTGGCTGCCAACCAGGCTTTGGTGTCGGACAAAAAACTCTGAAAGAAGACGTGTACAGTCCCTGTTATAAAGTCAGTCACTACTTTTTTCAGTGTTCCTATGTCTGTGGAAGTAAATACGTTAGCTAGAGTAGTCACAGACTGTCCCTGGCTTTTTAGTTCCTATTCACTGGGAAGATGAATCACAGAATCACCAGGTTGGAAGAGACCCACTGGATCATCGAGTCCAACCATTCCCATCAATCTCTGACCCATGTCCCTCAGCACCTCGTCCACCCGGCCCTTAAACCCCTCCAGGGAAGGTGAATCAACCATGAGCTACAAAGCCCTAAGAAACATTGGAACAGGGGTACCACAGTGAGATGCTGATGACCTTTCTTCTTAAAGGTCTTTTCTGATCTGAATGATTCTGTGATTCTATGAGAGGAGACGTTTTCCTCCATAAGTTTGATACTAGCTGAGTCTTGCTGAAAGTTCATATTCCTTGTTTCTGTGATGCCCTTGTAAAACGTATCTAACATTTGCATAGACGTTAGATATTTGCTGTAACACTTGGTTCCTTTTGGATCAAAGGAATAAGGCTGATACTGTGTGTTTACTAAGACCCCATCAGTAACCAGTTAAGTTCCACATGACAATTTAGTGGTTGTATTTTTAATCTGTGGGACACGGGATAGAGAGGAAGAATTTTAGCACCATGAATAGAAGGGCTGAAAAGGAAGAAAATATTATTTTTAAGTTCATCTATATCACTATAATTCAATCTCTTTCCATATTTTAATTATGACGGGCTGTAACACAGCTGACTGGAAATCACTTGCCTGTCTTGTCAAAGCTACAAATTTTCAAATAGAAATTTTGCTTCTCGTGTTCTAAAACACCCAAATTTCAGAGTATTACAGAAATTATGTTTGCAATTGAAATCTTGTCTACAACAGTTGATCTTCTTTTTTCCAAAACTGATATAGTATGACAGAATCACAGAATCACAGAATCACCGGGTTGGAAGAGACCCATCAGATCATTGAGTCCAACCATTCCCATCAATCACTAACCCACGTCCCTCTGGACCTCATCTACTTGTGCCTTAAACACCTCCAGGGAAGGTGAATCAACCACTTCCCTGGGCAGCATATTCCAATGCCCAATGACTCTTTCCGTAAAAAACTTCCTCCTAATCTCTAGCCTAAATCTCCCCATCGCGGAGCTTGAGGCCATTCCCCCTCGTCCTGTCCCCTGTCCCCTCGGAGAAGAGCCCAGCTCCCTCCTCTCCACAACCTCCCCTCAGGTAGTTGTAGAGAGCAATGAGGTCTCCCCTCAGCCTCCTCTTCTCCAGGCTAAACAAGTCACTAGATAATATTTAATTGCAAAGTTTTTGTTCCTTTTATTTAAATACACTGCCCCCTGGGTCTTCACTTAAACAAGTATGTGATTTTGAATTTTTTTTTTTCCCCATTTTTGCTTCAGAATCACTAATTTATTTAGTGGATGAGACAGAGTATGCGCTTGCTTAGAAGGTGTTTAGTAAAGAACATTCTCTGAAAGACCTTGTCTTGTAAGTGTGCCCGGACAAAGAGCAGGGGGGCTGCGGGGAAGACGAAGAGCGTTCTGGCTCTGGAGGTGCAGTGCCATGCAGTTTCTCTCTGCGATTAGAGCTCTCCACAGAGTTCTTTTGTGACTAAGCAAACATTATTTAAACCTACAGTTTTACTCTTGGCCCCTAACTGAGCTTTCCTTATTTATAGGGAGCTTAACACAGGATGCTGTTACGGCTTTACTGGAATGTCGACTGCTAACAGGTATAACTAATACTAATTGTTGCTGTGTTCGAATACACGAAAGTCTCCAAAACATCAATTATTCCGAGACATCTGGTTCTAAAGGTCTCAAACTAGGGTCTTCAGTTGGCAAACTCTTCTAATTGGAAAATCTTAGCTTTAATCTCTTGTTTATTCATAATTGTAAATGATAATTATGAATATAATATTATATTAAGATTTAAGGTTGGACTCAATGATCCAATGGGTCTCTTCCAACCTGGTTGTTCTATGATTCTATGATTCTATATACTATATACACATAAGATAGTATTATTAATACAGTGCCCTGTATATACAGAGGTGATGATGAATGATGATGATGAGTGATGATGATATTTTAAACGTTTGTGAAAAATACTGTTACTGTGGCGACAGGCTGGACATAATGCCTAGAAAGCAATTATTAACCCTATACTCAGCACATGGCTTCATGCCATCAGATATCGAGAGAAGCATACAAGCAGAGCTAAAAGAATCATAGAATCATAGAATCACCAGGTTGGAAGAGACCCACCGGATCATCGAGTCCAACTATTCCTATCAGTCACTAACCCATGTCCCTCAGCACCTCATCCACCCATCCCTTAAACCCCTCTAGAGAAGGTGAATCAACCCCCACCCTGGGCAGCCTCTGACACTGCCCAATCACCCTTTCTGTGAAATTTTTTTTCCTAATGTCCATCCTGACCCTCCCCTGGCAGAGCTTGAGGCCATTCCCTCTCGTCCTGTCCCCTGTCCCTTGGGAGAAGATCCCAGCTCCCTCCTCTCCACAACCTCCTCTCAGGGAGTTGCAGAGAGCAATGAGCTCTCCCCTCAGCCTCCCACCCCCATCTCTCTCAGCCGCTCCTTTCTTCTCCAGCCCCTTCCCCAGCTTCGTTGCTCTTCTCTGCACTCGCTCCACAGCCTCAACATCCTTCTTGTGCTGAGGGGCCCACAACTGACC
>WAAB01011808.1:0-61632 GCA_013389865.1 Piaya cayana | reverse complement strand
TTTTTTTTTTTTTCATAAATTCACTGAGTATTAAAAGAATGAAAGAGTCAGTATTGTGTCAGGAGGGAGAGCAAGACGCAGAAAACAGGATGCAAAAAAACTGGGAAAAGCAACCGGTCCAAGCTGGACACTCAGGGGTACCCAGAAGGATCACAGGACCATTCAGGCTGGAAGGGACCCTTTGAGGCCTCCCATCATCTAGTTGCCATCATGGAAACATGGTGAGATGAATCCCATGACTGGAGTGTGTCTATTGATGGCTACAGGCTGTTCAGAAGGGACAGACCAGGAAGAGGGGGTGGAGGTGTTGCCCTATATCTCAGGAACAAGATAGAGTGTGAATAGTTGTCATTGAACAGGTAGAGCACTTGTGGGTCAGAATTAAAGACAGAGGCACCAATGGACACCTTGTGGTTGGTGTATACTACAGGCCACCCAGTCAAGGAGAACTAGCTGATGAAGTCTTCTTCCTCCAGCTACAGGAGGCTTCACACTCACAAGCTCTCATCCTACTCGGGGACTTCAATTCCCCTGACATATTCTAGACATATGCTAGAAAAGTATCACGGCAGGCTGTGAGCAATCCAGGAGATTCTAGGAGTACGCTGAAGATGACTTCTTAGTCCAGCTGATAGAGACCCCCACTCAAGGAGATGCAACACTGGACCTTATGGTCACCAATACAAGCGAACTCATCAGTGATATAAGGATCGGAGGCAGCCTGGGCTGCAGTGATCATGCACTGGTGGAGTTCAAGGTCCAGAGGGATATGGGACA
Organism: Piaya cayana; assembly: GCA_013389865.1. Lineage (NCBI taxonomy): Eukaryota > Metazoa > Chordata > Aves > Cuculiformes > Coccyzidae > Piaya > Piaya cayana. The sequence continues at coordinate 60,855 of WAAB01011808.1, read as the reverse complement.
GGTGAGGAGTATAGTCAGGACACTACATTTCAGGAAAGCAGACTTCCAGGTCTTCAAGGAATTACTCAGTAGGATTCCTTGGGACTTGGTGCTCAGAGACAAGGGAGCAGAACAGAGCTGGAAAATATTCGAGGATGCTTTCCATAATGCACAAGGACGCTCAGTCCCTGTATTTAGAAAATCAGGCAAGGAAGGGAAGGCTGGTATGGCTGATTAAACTAAAGAAGTGGGGTGTCTGCACACAGACAGTGCAAGCACGGACGGGTAACCTGGGATGTGCATAGGGACACTGCCTGGTTTTGTAGAGAGGAAGTCAGGAAGGCCAAGATGCAGCTAGAGCTGAACTTAGCAAGAGCAGTAAAGACTAACAAGAAGGGCTTCTACAGGTACATCAGTCAAAAGAGGAAGGTCAAAGAGAATGTACCCCTACTGATGGTTGGGAATGGTGACCTCATATCAACAGACAAGGAGAAGACTGAGGCACTTAACAACATTTTTGCCTCAATCTTCACTAATAACTGCTCTCCACACCCCTCCTGGGTCATGGGGCAGCAAGATGGTGACCAGGGGGATAAACCCCCTCCCACTGTAGGGGAGGATCAGGTTTGTAACCACCTGAAGAACATGAAGTCTATGGAACCTGATGAGATACATCCCAGAGTCCTGAGGGAATTAGCAGATGTGGTTGCCAAGACATGAAAAGTCATGACAATCAGGAGAAGTCCCTGGTGACTGGAAGAAGGGTAACATTGTGCCCATTTTTTAAAAAAGCAGAAAACATGACCCTGAAAACTACCGTCCTGTCAGCCTCACCTCTGTGCCTGGGAAGATCATGGAACACATCTTCCTAGAAGAAATGCTAAAGCACATGGAGGTGATTAATGGCAGCCAGCATGGCTTCACCAGGGGCAAATCTTGTATGACCAAATTAGTGACTTTCTGTGATGGGGTGACTGCAACAATGAACATGGATAAACTGATGGATGTGATCTATCTGGACTTCTGTAAAGCCTTTGACACTTTCCTCACAACATCCTCCTCTCTAAGCGTGAGATATATGGATTTGATGGGTAGACTATTCAGTGGATTAAAAAACTGGTTGGAGGGTCATATTCAGAGAGGAGTGGTCAATGGCTCAAAGTCTAGATAGAGATCAGTGACATGTGGTGTCCCTCAGGGGTCTGTACTGAGACCAGTGTTGTTTAATATCTTCATCAATGATATTGACAGCAAGATAGAGTGCAATCTCAGCATGTTTGCAGATGACACCACACAGAGTGGTGTAGTTGCCATACCAGAAGGATGGGATGTCATCCAGAGGGATCTGGACAGGCTGGAGAAGTGTGCATGTGGGAACCTCATGAGGTTCAACAGGGTCAAGAGCAAGGTGTTCAAGGCCAGATTGGATGGGGCCTTGGGTAACCTGATATAGTGGGATGTCCCTGCCCATGGCATGGTAGTGAGAACTAGATGATATTTAAGATCCCTTCCAACTCTAACTATTCTATGTTTCTATGAAGTAACAGTAAGAATACCAAGGGTTTGTGCTGTCAGCAACATCTTTGTTGTGCCTGCCATAACCCATTCTTTGTATTAAATCCAGCTGGTGCTAAAGGTTAGCACCACACACACACAATTTCACCTTCCACTTGTTGCTGCCTCCTCTCTCTTTTAATATATGAGTAACAAAGGCAATCAGAACCCAGGTGACTTGCTTGTGATGGTCTAGCCCAGAAGAAACTCTGGGCCCATACCTGTAAGCTGCCAAGTCTTCACATCATTAGGCCTTTCTGCTATGAGCACATCCCTGCACAGAGCATCATGGAGACCAGGGAAGCCATAGGATTTTTTCCAGGGGCAGGGCACAAGACTAGGACAGGTGGCCTCACATCTCAGCATCCCTCCTCCACCTGGCCTGTATGTGACCTGGCTCTCACCTGCCTGACCTGCCCTTTTGCAAGCAGCTGCCCAAAGCCAATGGACAAGAGGACTCAACCCAGCACTCCAACAGAAATGGGTTGTTGCTGTGAGACTCTAAATTTTGCCTTAGAGTTTGTTTGGGAAGGGTGGGAAATGGCCATACAGAAAAGAAATGGACCAAAAAAACCCCCCACCCTAGAAAAATAAACTGCAGACAATACCTCATTGATACAGCACTGTAATTCAGACAACATGCAGAGGAGAGAGGAAAGACCTATCCCTCTGAGTAACCTGTTATTTTCACTGGTACTGCCCATGCTTCCCCACATCCAGGCACAAATGGAGCCAGCAGAGGTGCCTTCAGAAAGTCCACAAGGGCATTTTTGCTTCTGCTGCTTTGCCCACTCTCTCATTATGATGAGACCGTGCTGCCACTGCTGTGCCATTGCCAGCTGCCAGGATGCTGCTGCAGGATGCTACCAGGATGATGTTGGGTGTGTTAGGCTCAGGACTGTACTGCAAGTGCTTCCCTGTGCCCAGACCTTACCCAAGGGCTGGACCATCAGTTGCAGCTGCCCAAATGCAGCCACATGCACAGCTGGCTCCTGTGTCTGTTGAGTCACCCCACTAGATGTACCTTTCTTCTTGCTTTAGATAAATCAGGCAATCTGCCCTGACCTGACAGGGCTGCTTGGCAGCTGCTGAGAAGCCTGGTACAGGCCAGCCATAGAGGGGTTTTGCTTGCTCCTAGGCTGGAGTTGCTACATTCAAGAGAATGAACAAAGCACATATGAGGAGAACTGCAGCCCTGTATATCTGTCACAAAACTCAGAGCCCTGAGTCCAGATCTTTATCAATTATTAGCCTGCTGCTAGAAGAAGAAAAGAGATTTCATGACTGTGTTTCTGTTCAACACACTAGACAGACAGTCTGGCTAAATGATTTATTGATGTGTTAGTACATGTGCATGTGTAGATGCACATATGGTTCAAATCCTATAAAGAGTCCTGCCTCTGTGTGTGTGTGTGTGTATATTTAATGTTTTATATGGTGCATCATTCCTTTTTTGTGCGTGTATGTCTGGATTTTTCGGCAGCACCAGTTAGATCTCATTTTCTTTTTTTCTTTTTTTTTCTTTTTTTCCTTTTTTTTTTTTTTTTTTTTTTTATTTTTTTTTTTTTTTTTTTCTTTTTTTTTATTTTTTTTTTTCATTTCACATGAGTTGTGGAGTGGAAGCCAAGAGCATTTGCCAACTCTGCCATCCCAAAAATAAAAGTTGACACTCTCCTAGAAAGAGTTATCTCTGCCGGGTAGTCATGGTCAGACACACCCACACCCATCATTTTCTTGAAATTGAGGCTGAATTTAACAGTGTACTTGGCTGCTTCAATTTCTGTCTTAAAATGTCAAAGATAGAAAGACCTTTTTTTATTTGAGAATGCAGAGGACTTAAGTGATCTCAGTACACAGCACTTACTACTCTAAGTATGCACAAAGGAGTGGACTACTCCTGTGGGCTGCTGGGAATTGGGTAGCAGAAGCCAAAGGCAAAGGTGGAAGCAGTAACAGGAGAGTTACCCCACCTCCTTCTCAAGTTAAAATTCTTCTCTTTCCTTGTCTGTGGTAAATGGGCTGGTACAATTTTCAAATTTCCTTGAATTTTTCATTTTGGTTTCTGAGTTTTAGGACTCACTCTCTTTCCACACCTTGAGTTTAATCAGAGGAGTAAGCAAATATTGATTTCATTCCAATGGTAAGTGACACAAACAGAGTCTCAGGAGGGAAAGTTTCTCAGCCTTGAAGACAATTCACATCGCTCCCTACCAGAACAGCAGGGAGGGGTTGGTAGGAGTTGTATAGAACATATCACACATGCTTAAGTTATACTTGCCCTGTACAACTTGTTTTCTAAGTCACTTGGCAGAAAAGTAGTTATTCAGTTTTGCTGCCATAGATGTTTTGGAAATGGTGTTTTTCGTGAGAGGTGGTAGTAGCCTGTGGAAATGCCCGGTTCAGATAGGAAAACATGACTTAGAAAATGAATGCATAATCTATTTCCCTGAATCATATCCATTTCAACCTGTACAATACCTAGACAGCAAGTGGGGTTCTTTTAAAGCTACAGTAAGACATGAATGCAATATGAATATTACCACTGCTGTTGTGAAGAAGCATGACAAAATTTATTCATTCTTGGCTTGCAGAACCCACACGTTTATTTCTCTCAGTTTAGGCATAGTAGTTTCAGGCTTCCATATCATGAAGACTCTTAGGCTCTGCTAGACAGTTGGTTCTAATTTTTCTCTCCATGAGTTCTAGCAATTGTAGCTGATTTGATGTTTTTAAGCTTCCAGAGCTGAGCAGTTCTCACATACAGGAGTTGCTCAGTGTGGTCAGAAACATAAGTGGTTTGAAATCAGTGGTCAGATGGAAAAGGGCTGATCTGATGATTGAAGAACATTTTATGTTATTCACTGTCCAGGTGAGTGTCAACTGGGTGAAATCATTGGTTATAAAGCTCACTGTCAACAGAGATTTATCAGTCTAAGAACCTTAGGCAGATCTTGGATCCTTCATGATGGATATCTAATGGAGTTGTTTGTTCACAACTTCTGGTGAAAAGGAGATGTGTGTTTAAGCCTTTCAGGACAGCAGATAATTCAGCATCCATTTCAGGATTTATTTCCAAATGAGCATGTGAGAATAAAGCTCCAGAACAAAGGAGTGTCTTTTGTTACCCTATAATGCAATATTTTTGGCACCATAGGTGCCATCAGAAGATGTACTTTAGCTCTTGTGTCTGTATTCAGCCTTTGCAAAGGTAACATTAAGTACGTTGGATTGTTATTACTTACATGTTTTTGCAAACAGACAAGAATTGTGTTATGAATTTGTAAAAGTCAAATACCAAGTTAGTCTTGGCACACTTAGTAACCTGGATATACTAACTTTCTCAGACATGGGAAGCTTCCATACTTTGTACAAAAAGCAGCTTGGATTCAAGGCAGTTCTCTGCTTATTTGCCTGTTTTGAGGGCTGGGTTAAGTTGATCTACCTGACTAGTAAGTTAACAGATTCCACATATAGATTGTGAAAATCAAGACAGATCTAAGCTGAGACACATACTGCAATTTGACTATAAACCAAGTACCCTTTTACGCATTCATCTAGGCTCTGCGCTGCTGTCTGAAAATGTCTTTCATTTTCCCTTTACAATAAACATGGGCTTCTTACTGTGGTTCAGCACAGCACTCAAAACTGTCAAGACTTTCAGAAATTGTATGAGTAGTAGTTTGAATGTGTGACTCTACATATGACTGTATAGTCTGTAATGAGTAATAACGGCTCATCTTTCTCATCTCTTTAATATCTTATCCATGTTTCATAGACATTAAATAGGTACCATTTCAGAAGGGGTGTTTTCTTCCTCAGAACATACTTGTTTTAATGAAAGTGGTAAACATGCAGAATGAGTCTGTTTGTTATGGCTGGACTATACAATAAATAAGGTTATGGAAACCTTATCAGTATTTAGTGCATGAGGAACAGCAAACAGAGACTGAACCAAACTTTCAGTCTGTGAGAGGTTTTATGTGACATTTGCTGTTAAAGGTGTCCAATAGTGCTTTTGGGGAAAACACTGGCAGTTTGATTACTCTCTCTCCACTATTTCTGTCCATCAGAGTGCAACTGCATGAAATATGTTCAAGGCTCTGATTCAGAAGGTCAGCCAGGTTGTTGTCTATCTTCTCACAAAATGTTGCAAAAAGGCCAGTAGGTATCTGAATGCGGCATCCCCATCTCTGAGGTGGATTGCCAGAGGGTGGATAACCAGGTTGTGCTAGAAAGTCACAGTAAAATAGAAATCAGTGATGTTGCAAACATGAATGTTGTGGAAGAAATAGGTCTACACTACTACTGGAGTGACAGAAGAAAATTTGTACATATAATCATACCAAAAAGCTGCAGTACCTCTTAGGTGAAGGCAGGTCTCTTGGACCAGTCATCTGACTCTGGCTTTCACTACAGGAGAGTGGTAATAGATTGTGCATTATGCCTTACCCTGAGCAGGAGAGTTCTTGCTTTCAGTACAGTGAATTAGCTTCCTCTTGAGAGCTATATCAGAATGAATTAGAGTGGTTTCTATTTTGTGAGTTGCAATGTTCCCCATTAACTTCAGGAAGCCTTTGTCTAAGAAATCAAGGAAGGCCACAATAATCAAAGCAGAGGTGTTGCATAGAGAAACACATAATACTTGGAACATAACTTGTTTAAAAATAATTTGAGTAGTGTAATGCTGAACTAACCCTTCCTCTCTGTACATTTAGGAGATTGCTGAGCTACATGCAGGGACTAATGCAAGAAACCACACTGGTCGGAGTGGTGATGCAGCAGAGAACTGTCATGAGCTGGAGCTGAGGTCTGCCCTAGCTGTGCCATGAGCACCCACCTGCAAGAAGGGGGAATTCAGCAGATATGGGTTACTATGAGAGCCCAAGAGTTGATGCAAAGGGTAGCCAGAGGAAAGCTGCCTTCAGCACACAATGATGTGTTTTATTAAACTTGCAAAACTGAGGAGCTGTCTAAGATAGAGATTGCTGTCATTTTTCTCCTGGCATTTTATCTATTAATAACTGTTTACTTATAGATTGATATAAAATACTCCTGTAAGGAAAATTGATCAGCATGGAAGGAAAGACTGTGGCTGAGTTGTGATAGCATCTCTTTTAAGGAGGAACTTTCTCTCCAGTTTGCAAAGATGCAAGCTTTCCAGTGTTAGTATACCCTATGACAAGCTGGTTTATAGCTGAGATTCCCAATGAACGTATTTTTTAAGGAGAGCAGGTACTTACCAAAGATGTAGCCTTGTGTTAGCTTCTCATGACACCTCAGGAAGTGGTTAGTAAATTTTAGATGCACATTTAACTAATCATGCAATAAATGGCTCTGGTGACTGAATGAAGAACAGTGTACATGTGGGAACTGAAAAACATGTGTCACTTTATTGCTAAAATCCAGCGACTGGGAGGAAAGCCACAACAAATGCTGAAGTCATACTGAGACAGAGAAAGGGAAGGAAACAGGAGGCTCTTAAAAAATGTCAGTACTCAAACACATACTTCACAAAGTATATGCATATATAAGAATATAACATGGGTGTGTATATGTGTATATACCTTGGCAACAAATCTCTTTCTGTATGGAAGGCCTGCCTTAGAAACTACAAATATCGATCTTTTCTGGGGAACACATGTGGAAAAAGTGATATTTTTTTTACTAGGGATGGGACATGTGTGTCTTCTAGGGGGGGTAAAGCCCTTGTTAAAAATCTAGATAGGCTCATTAACCAAGCTTTAAACTAGATGTGAGGGGGAGGGGGATGAGACCAGGCTAGATGGGAGTGAGCCTGGAAGTGGGCCACCAGTGACTTGGAAATGGTGTGCTGGTGAGGACCACCAGTACATCACCACACAGCAAGTGGGGGTGATTCCACCTGATGATGGTAAGGAAGATACAGACACTCTGGTGTTAGCTAGTCAAGTGACCAGGCAATTTGGAATAAACTCTACTCCCTCTATAAATATATTAACAATAAAAGGAGGACTAGGGATAATATACAGTCCCTATTAGATGCAGAAGGTACAACAGTGACAGGAGATGAGGACAAGGCTGAGGTACTTAATGCCTTCTTTGCCTCAGTCTTTAATTGCAAAGAAAGATGTTCCCTCTGTGTACAAACCCAGGAGTTAGAGGAGCAATATGAGGCTCCCATGGTCCAAGAGGAGGCAGTTAGAGACTTGCTTGCCCAGCTAGATACCCACAAGTCTATGGGGCCAGACGGGATTCACCCTAGGGTATTGAGGGAGCTGGCAGATGTGCTTGCCAAACCCCTTTCCATCATCTTCCAGCAGTCCTGGAAGACTGGGNGTGTGACCAGCAGGTCCAGGGAGGTTATTCTCCCTCTGTACTCGGCACTGGTGAGACCGCTCCATGAATACTGTGTGCAGTTCTGTGCCCCTCACCACAAGAAGGATGTTGAGGCTCTGGAGCGAGTCCAGAGAAGCTGGTGAAGGGGCTGGAGAACAGGCCTTATGAGGAAAGTCTGAGAGAGCTGGGGTTGTTTAACCTTGAGAAGAGGAGGTTGAGGGGAGACCTCATTGCTCTCTACAACTATCTAAAAGGAAGTTGTAGAGAGAAGGGTGCTGGTCTCTTCTCCCAAGTGACAGTGGACAGGACAAGGGGGAATGGCCTTAAACTCCACCAGGGGAGTTTCAGCCTGAACATTAGGAAAAAAATTTTCACAGAAAGGGTCATTGGGCATTGGAACAGGCTGCCCAGGGAGGTGGTTGATTCACCTTCCCTGGAGGTATTTAAGGTGCGGGTGGACGAGGTGCGGAGGTGTACAGTTTAGTATTTGATATGAATGGTTGGTCTTGATGATCCAATGGGTCTTTTCCAATGTGGTGATTCTGTGATTCTGTGAAATGCAGCTTTTAAAAATTGACAGAAATCTTCTACACATTAAAGTTTCCAAGGATTATTGTCCTCTGCAATTACTTATTTTAACAATCTGCATCAGGGTGATGTGGAGTAAAAATGATGGGTTTTTTTTTCCTTTTTGTAACTATTTTGTACTTAGATAAGTACAAAGCCAGTTTGTAGTTTTAATACAAAACTGATACAAGATGAAATACTAAAAAACAATGACTGTTTTTTAAAAAAATAAATATACGCAGCTCTTTGGGTTGCATTTTTTTTATTGTTACTGCACAGTAAAATCCAGCACAGTTTGCATTCATAATCAGAATTACTTTCTAATGGAGTCGAAAGGCATGGCCCCTGCAGTTGCACAGTACCAGGTCATTGGGAGTGCATGCTTCTTGTCTCTAACAATGTGGCCTATGCAAGGTTCAAGACAGATTTCTAATTCGGGATTTGATCCTTGTGCCTTTTTGATCAGAATGAATCAAGAGACGAGGCTCTTAGCATCATAATGCTTTATGATATTGCACAGAACTTTATGGGGATAAAAATCCTCACACATCATCTATTTATTTGAGCCTACAATGGACACACATTAATGGTATCTGGGAATTATTGCATCCTTTCAATGGTTTGCTAAGAAGCAGCAGGAATAAATCTTTCCCCTTGTCCCCTGGGGACCCAGTATGAAATTTATATAGGTAGGGAAGGCTGGTTTCTGTTTGTTTCAAGACAGAAAGGAGATTGGAGAATTTAAAGAAAACCTAGGTGAGACTTGAAGCTATCTTTTAAATGCAAGTGAAATATCCAGGGCTACTGAACCAAATGAGCCTACTCCCAGTATGGAAGCTCTCCAAGTTCAAGGTGGCTGCTGTGGTGGAGACCACAAGAGTCATAATTCACACAAAGAGAATGTGAAGTAAGTTGGTTATTCTTTGAGAATTTCACAATGGCAAAGAACGGGAACCAATATACTTGCCAAGAAACAGGAAACAATGGATAAGGGTATAAACATGTAGAGCAGACGTATAGCAGGCAGGCAGCCAACAAAGAGGAAGGAAGAAGCTAAAATAAGCCAATGAATGAACAGACAGGAAATATTTAGCAGTGAAAGAGATAATGTGTGACTTAGCAGGAAATAAGAGGGAAGAGTTACAAGGTTAAGTCTATAAAATAACACAGTGGTTATTTAGAGGAAAATTTTCTGATGCCTTGCTGCAAATGGAAAAGATTGAACAAAGAAATACAGAGGAAGTGCTGTAAAAGTCCCAGCAAACAGCTGGCAGTGGCACCTTGCCCCCGAGAAGACTAGCCAGACCCTTTGGTCTCTGGCTTATCTTGGGTGATAACCTTGCTGCTTTATGACTTCTCTCACCTGGCTTGCAAAATGCGCGCAGTGTTTCTGGAGTCTTCTTAGCACTTCTTTCCTACCTTTTGTCTAAATACCCTCTTGCCTATACGTTGCATATGTCATACCCTGTGCTCTGTACTCTTGGGGTTCTGGCAGGGAGGGCTGCTGAGACTGCTAGACTTGTGTTCAGGCAATGTTCACACAGAGGAGGACAAAAACAACTAAAACCCAGATGAGACTCACTGACTGTTTCAAGTAGATCAAGCTATTTCAACTGCATTAGCAACACAGAGACAAAACTGGTTTTGTATCTCTTCTTGGGCTGGGCAGAATGAATGGCAGCTCTTTGTCTCTGAGCCAAGCCTCTAAGCCAGTCTCTATGCTTCCAGTCCTGTGCTTTCCTTCCCTACCATGTAGGTTGGATTCAGACAGATCAGAGAGAAAAATACCCCAAAAGGCCTTTTTTTGGAGGTTAGTAAATAAGGTAATGAAATTCTGTAGTGAAATAGAGCCACAATCATGGGCAAATTTTCATGTTATAAAGCTGTATTTTTTTTAGACGACTTAAAAGAAAGAACAGCTGGATCTACACAGAACTCCATTACGTTAGCAGAAGGCAATACAGGCAAATATGAGAGGACTTGACTTTCATATTTGAATACAACTGAACTCATCAAATCTATAAACGGTTAGAGTCTGCATGTTGAATTTGTAGTATCCTGAAATCAAGCAACTTCCACATTGTTCTATGGGGGGGGTTGGACTTTTTTTTTTCTTTTTTTTTTCTTTTGAGAGCTCTGAAATGGCATTTTGGGGAAATACCAGAAAATTTCAGTCTGAGAAAAATACTCTTCATCAAAGAGGAACAGAAGTTATGACACTAAGAAATAGGGGATTAAGATGCTGCAGCACAGCTTCCTTATTCAAAATTAGAAATAAGGAAGTGGAAAAGGAAAAATTAATGACTTTATTTTGCTCAGCACAATACTGTGATTTGAGTGCAGTGCCTGACTTTGCTCTCAGTTACCCTGAGAAAGTCAGCATGATCACATGGTAAAAGTATACCAATATAGTTCTCTCACTTGTTGACATCTCACAAAGCGTTTTGCATGGGACTGGCAGCATTCTCAGTATTACTCAAAACACAAAGGCAGGCATTGATTTTTTTGGAGCTTACCATTTAAATACAAGCATCTTTTTCTAGATTCTCAGTCCTAAACCAAAATTAATGTATGTAATAATATATATGCAGCTATGGGGACTTGTCTTGTGCTTTCTGATTGCCAAGAGACAGTAGAAATCCTTGGCCTGGCTGCAAGGGATCAAAAATCAAGGTCTGTGGGGCTTCATGTTCCTGAGGAAGGTGCTGTGTCATAGGAAGAGGCTGATGCCTTTGCCGGCATATCTTAACTGCTGCTGTTATGTACAACTGCCAGACTAAAGTTATAATAGGTATGTCTATCCATGCTGCAATCACACCTTCTTTTTGCTGTGTAGGCAAGCACTTGAACACCCTCTGTAAATGGCAGCAGTCTTCCAGCTAACAACGGTGTCTGGACTCTCTGCAGTACTACCTGCTGAGGTGTTTCCTACAACATGCCACTTCTTTATTTACCCTTACTCCTGGCTCTTTCCCTTCAGACAGAGCTTGGCAAGCAGCCCTGTGGCCATTTTCTGCACTGAACACATGCCAAAGGAAACCTGCTTGAATGACGACTGGGACATTTTGACCAAGAGCAAGGTTGTGAGTCTCAATGGATGTTCTTTTTTAATGTGTTTGTTAGCAGCCTCTCTTTTTCTATCATAGCTGCAGGAAACAGTTTTCTGTCCTTGACTAATGCAGTGAGTTATTATTCGTAAATTTTTCAACAAGTCCCTACTTGGGTACAGAGAACATCTAAATTCTCTTCATTAAACTTTCTTTGTTCCTTGAAAACAGTTTAGCAAGAAAATGTATGGCAAAGGCTTGAATGTATTTGAAGCAATGCTTTCTTATTTGCTTGACTTTCTAAAAGTTAGTTGTTAAAAAATGGGATTTGATTGTAAATTCATTTTCATGATAAGGTGCACTGAGAAAACAATTCACAAGTGTCAGGTCAGCTTGATCAATCCTTGCTTACATCTGGACAGTATTTCATGTAGTGGGGTGCCAGCTGGAGACCTCCAGATGCTTCTCTGCAAGAAGCAGTGCTAACAGCAGTTAGTTGCAGCATAAGAAAAACTATCACCCTTACAATCAATAGAAGAATTGCTGTTTCCATTTTCTTTTTTTCAGATCAAAGCTATTCTTTAAACCTCTGAGCCCACAGCATGCCATTTTTGAAACTTTCATTTTCTTGTTTGCATTTAAAGGATTCAGCTAGCAGTCCCTTGGCAACTTCAGCTATGTTTATGGATAGTTATTTGCTTAAGAAATGCTGTTGTTGCTGTACCCTGCGAAGTGATGATAAACATCCTGAACTTGTACACAGAAAAAGGTTGAAGATCAAATAGGTTTCCTCACCAGGGAATTGTCTAGTAAAACACAATGATTCCATTGTTTGTATGGTAATACAGGAGTTGCAGACTGCAGACCATGATAGGGCGGACTGGATTGAGAAATTTTGAGAGACACATCTAAGATGCTGGATATTCCAAAGACCAAAAAGTTATTTCCTTGGCATTGCAGTCCCTGTGTTGAATCCTTCTCATGATAATGAGGTGAGAGGTGGGTGAAATGAACACTTGCTACTGGCCCATATCACAAAGCAGTGGAACAGTTCAGCTGGGTGACAATCTAAATGAGCCTCTCCTCCACCTTGCAGCATAAGAGGTACTTTCAGACAAAAGAGATTTAAACTCTAATGGTGTTATGAAGACAGCAGTGACTATAACTATTAAACAAACCAACAGTAAGTGCTGGGTTGTGTCTGTGTACATTTGGTTCAGCACTTGCTTCCTTTTTTGCTGACTCAGTTGCCTTCAGCTAGCTGCTGCTTAGACAGCAGGAACACATAAAGCGAGACAAGTGTGCAGGACAGCACTGAGGCATTTTGGGGGAGCAAAGATTTCGTAAGATTTCTAGATTCCATTCAGCAGAGAGTTTGCATTTATTTTGGGAATGGAGACAGCATTGCCTGGACAAATCCATTGTCAAACTAAATGTTAGTCTGAAAAAACATCAATAGTACTTAGTCCCACCACTCTGTTGATTGTCGTGTAGACCACAAAAACTGTGATATGTGCTGCCCTTGCCTGTACCAGGAAAATTAATTTTTCAAACAAGGCAAAAGTGTAACTTTACATAATAAAAAAACCCCAACAAACTAAGTGAGGATAATTCTGTTTGGGTCAGCTTGGTGTTCGTGCTTTCTTTTGCTGTTCTCTAGTACTTGTTCATCTGGCATTCTCATTATATCAAGGCACCATCCTACAACTATGAACCAAGTGACAACTATCACCTCTACAGCTGAAAATCAAAATTATTAAATGATGCTAAAAGTTGGTGTGATAAATGAATAGTGGTGGTGGAAGAGAAATTATGAGGCTAGCAATGGCAGGAAGCAGCTATATAGACTGTGTGTAAAATTTGCAACTTTGCAGTATGTGTTAATTTGTTTCTCTAAGATCCAGAAAGACAAAAAAGTTTGATGGTTTCAGTAGTTCCTGCTGGCCACCTGCTTCACTGTTAAGTTGAAAAGATGAAGGTGCATTATTCCTTTTATACATCAGGGCATGTCTTATGCTTTCTGTAACAAAGCATAGCATATTATTTTGCATAATTGCATTTTCTGTTTATTTATAAGAATATGAATCTGATAAAATAGAAGTCATAGATCCTTGATCACTATGAGTCTGCCAATTTTGTAACCCACAAATGTGTAGCACATTGCTTTGCCTTTCCCTTATAAATATTTTCCAGAGGAGTGCTATCTCAACTGGACCATGTTGTGACCATTAACAGGGAATGGAGAAAACAGTGAGTGATGAGGGCTGTGTTTGGATGAAAACCTGACAGAACCAGTAGTACAGCAACACACAACACTTCTGACCAGACTTTAAAGCAAACATCTGGCTAAATAATCCATTTTTCAAGGGTAAGATAGTGGTATAACCAACAGTTACATGACATAAAATGACAGAACATATACACAAGTACATATAATGTAATTTTGGCGTGTGTGTGAGGGAGGTTGAGATGGAGGGGGAAATGGACTGCCATTTTTCTCAGTGAAATGTGACCATACATCAAAACATAATTTTGCTTACATTTGCAAGGAACAGGATTTTTTCTTTCAAAAAAATACAAAAGTAGATCCTGGTTCTATGGAGAGCAAGGAGCAGGGAAGAGGGCTTGCCAAGGAAGGCCAGCAGCATTGTGCTCCAGACAGGTAAATTAAGATTAGACTTCACAGGTGAGCTAATCTGTGACATCAGGACTGGGGGCAGTCTGGGATGCAGGGATAACACATTGCTGGAATTCACAATCCTGAGGAATATCAGTCAGGAAAATAATAAAATCAGACCCTGAAAGAAAATTTCCAGTTCTTCAAGCCAATGCCCCCCTCCGGGAAACTGCCTTTAGTGACAAGTGAGCAGAACAGAGCTAGCAGATCTTTAAAGACACATTACATAGCATGCAAAAACTCTCATTTTCCCAGTACAAGAGATCAGGAAATGAAGGCAAGAGATCGGCATGACTGAATTAAGGCCTGCTTGTCAAACTAAAGAAGGAAACACACAAACAGTGGAAGCAAGGACAAGTATCCTGGGAAGAGTATGGGGACCCTGCCCAGTTATGTAGGTATGGAGTCAGGAAGGCTAAGGTGCAGCTGTAGATGGATTTGGGAAGAGATACATAGAATAATAAGGAGGGCTTTTATGGGTGCATCTGTCAGAAAAGGAAGGTCAAATAAAACGTGCACCTCTCCCTCAATGAAAATGATTGGCAAACCAGTAACAATGGACAAGCAGAAGGCTGAGATACTCAACAACTTTTTGCCTCAGTCTTCTCTGGCAAGCTTTCTTTCTTCACCTTTCAAGTGGATGAACCACAAGACAGGGATTAGGCAAAACATAGTTCCTCCCACTGTAAGAGAACATGAGGATGGTGACCACCTGAAGAATCTGAATATATGTAAGGACTTGACAAGCTGCATCACAGAGTTCTGAGGGAACTGTCTGATGTAGTTGCCAAACCATTCTCCATGATATTTCAAAATACGTGTCCGTCAGGTGAATTCTCTGGTGACTGGCAAAAGGAAAACATTGCACCCAGTTTTAAAAAGTGTAGAAAGGAGGACCCTGAGAAATACCAACCTGTCAGCCTCACCCCTATGCCTGGGAAGATCATGGAACAGATCATCCTAGAACTTCTGTAAGGCCTTTGACATGGTGCCCCACAACATCCTTCTCTGTGAAATGGAGAGATATGGATTTGATGGGTGGACTGTTCAGTAGATCAGGAATTGGTTGGATGGTTGCATTCAGAGGATACTGGTCAATGCCTTGATGTCCAGATGGAGATTCATGACCAGTGGTGCCCCTCAAGTGTCTTAATTGGGATGAGTACTGCTTAATATCTTTGTCAATGACAAAGTGGGATCAAGCGCAACCTCAGCAAGTCTGCAGGTGAAACCAAGCTGGATGGTGTGATAGACATGCCTGAGGGACTGGATGTCACCCAGAGAGAGCTGGACATGCTTGAGCAGTGGGCCCATGTGAACCTGGAAAGCTGGAAATGAGCTGGCAATGTGCACTCACAGCCCAGAAAGCCAACAGTATCCTGGGCTGCAACAAAGAAGTGTGGCCAGCAGGTCGAGGGAGGTGATTCTATCCATCTACTCTGCTTTGGTGAGGTCTCGCCTGGAGTACTGCATCCAGCTCTGGAGCCCTCCACACAGGAAAGATATGGACCTGTTGGAGTGAGCCCAGAGATGGTCCACAAAAATGATCAGAGGGGTGAAACACTTCTGCTATGAAGAAAGGCTGAGACAGTTCAGATTGTTCAACCTGGAGAAGAGAAGAGTCTGGGGAGACCTGATGGCAAACTTGAATTACTTAAAGAGGGCTTACAGGAAAGATGAGGACAGATTTTTTTAGCAGGGCCAGTTGCAATAGGACAAGGGGTAATGGTTTTAAGCTAAAAGAGGATGAATTTAGACTAGGTATAAGGAAGAAATGGTTTATAATGAGGGTGGTGAAACACAGGAACAGGTTGCCCAGAGAGGTGGTAGAAGCCCCATCCCTGGAAACATTCAAGGTCAAGTTGGACAGGGCTCTGAGCAACCTGATGCAGTTGAAGCTGTCCATGCTCACTGCAGGGGGTTGGACTAGATTACCTTTAAAGATCTCTTCCAACCCAAACTATTCTATGTTTGCTGCTAGGGGTTAGGTTTAGTACCACTAGTGTGAGAGTTAGTTTTATGGTCATGTTTTAGAACTATGGTTACAGTTAGGATTAGTGTTAGGGGCAGAGTTTATGGTTAGAGTTAAGGTTAGGATCAGGATTAGCTTTAGTGTTAGGGATTAGGTTTACAGTTAGGCTTAATGTCTTAGTCATTAGGGTTAGTGTTAATGTTAGTGTTATAGTCATTAATGTTAGGGTTAGTATTATTACAGTTAGGGTTAGTGTTAGATCTAGGAGTTAGAATTGCACTTACATTTATAGTCATTATGATTAGAGTTACTAGAGTTAATGTTAAGGTTAGGGTTTATTGTTAAGCTTAGGGCTAAATCTTAGTGTTGTGGTTAGGGTTATAGTCATTAAAGTAAAGTTTTGGCTTAGGGTTAGATTTAGGTGTTAGGGTTTGGTTTATTAGGTTAGGATGAAGGTTAGGGTTTAGCGTTAAGATTTAGGTTAAGTTTTACAGTCGTTAGGGTTAGAGATTTCTAGATTTGCTTTCACGTAGGACTGCTGAAATTTCCTCATTCCTCTTTCATTTTCTTCATTATGTTTGCACTACTGGAATTCTTTAAATGCTAATTTATCTGTCCCTTCTATACCTCCATGAACTCATTGTCATCCCCATTATTGTCTCCTGTTTTTAATGTAGCCCAGGCTGCAAGAGTGATATTTTGTTCTTGTATATTTATATCCAAAGAAGAGGTGTCTACTTTACATACAAAGCATAGGGTACCTAATGCTTCCCATCCAAAGACATATTTTTTCAGGATCTGGGAAATCTGTCAAAATAACCTGTCAATTATTTGTGGTAGCACCTAAGGGTTTCTGCATTATGGTCTCACTGTCCAAGGCACTGCACAAACATGGAGTAAGAGGAACTGCCTGTCCAAAAGAATGGAAGAAATCAGATATAGAAAGAACAGGCACAGGAAGAAAAAGGACAGAGTAGTAAAGCAATCCTCCCACACTCAAACAGCCCCAGGACAGTATGAGAATTAAGAGGTGGCTTCTCTGACACCAGGACTCTACTTTGTGGGTTGTGCAGCAGGGGCAACGATAACAGCCCTTCAAAGAAGAAACTTCTGAAAGTCCAGAGGAAAGAAGCTGTGATGCAGGATGTGGATTCAGTGCAGTGCTTTTTCTCACGTGCCTCCTATTAACCTCTAATTAATCACAAACCATTAATTTATTTTCCACCTGGATGGATTGCTGTCCATGTGTTGCAGAATGTTTTTTTCTTCTCCTGTTTGGAATATTTCTTAAAAATGAAACTTCTGTGTTAGAAATAATGCCTTGTGCATAAAACAAAGCAAATGGCCTAGAAGATGAAATGTTTGCCCCTGGGATCTTCCCACACACATGTCAACCTCAGAAGGGTTTCTCCTGGAGCTCCACCTGAGAGACGCTCAATTTCCTGACTGAACTCCACATGGAAAATTAAACTTCACAGAAAATATATATAAAATCCAACACCTTTCTGTAACAAGTAATAATGGAGTGGCCAGATATTGAGTCATTAATTCTTACCACAGTTTAATACACAGTGTACAATTACCATAATTGCAGTGTTTATGTAACACTGTAAAGAACACAATTTTCTTAATGTGCTGATCAAATTGTAATTTATTTCACTTCTGGTTTTTTTCTTATCTATTCTGAGTCCTCCCTTCAATTTCAGTCTGACAATAGCTCTCTCTTCTCCCTCTTGTTTTCGGTGCAGGAATGTATGTGGCATGCAGCCTTCTCCCTGCAAAGTGTACAAGATTTCCTTAGCCTTACTAGAACATGTACCTGGACAAACTTAACTCAAAAGCATCAATACAGTTTTTCTCCCTCAGACCCCTGTCTAGGGCAGCCCTCCTACTTTCAGCCTGAGCATGGTCTAAATCTGTAGGAGAGAGAGGAATGGGCAATTTGGAATGAAGTATAGGAGAGAAAAATTACTGCTTCAGTTTCTTTTTGCCGTAAAATCTATTAAATTCGATGAGCTTGTGCAAGTTTACATCTTGCACAATGCATGTATACATACGTGTATGTATAGATACACAGATAAACCCAGCTTTTTACAGGTTACTGAGTACTGAGTCAATGTCCCCTTCCTCCTT
Source organism: Piaya cayana (assembly GCA_013389865.1). Lineage (NCBI taxonomy): Eukaryota > Metazoa > Chordata > Aves > Cuculiformes > Coccyzidae > Piaya > Piaya cayana. Next base: position 42,611 of record WAAB01011808.1, on the reverse strand, counting down.
CCCTTGTTTTAAAAGACATGTTTTAGATTAGGAATCCAACCACGCTGATAAATCACAGAATCATAGAATAGTTTGGGTTGGAAGGGTCCTTGAATATCATCTACTTCCAAACCCCTGGGCAGGGACATCTCACCAGACCAGGCTGCAAGGCCCATCCAAACTGGCCTTGAACACCTCCAGGGATGGGGCATTCACAACTTCCCTGGGCAACCTGTTCCAGTGCCTCACCACTCTCATGATGAAGAAATTCTCTAATTTGCCCCTCTCTGCCCCTCTCCAATTTATACCCATTCCCCCTAGTCCTATCACTACAAGCCTGTATGAAAAGTCCCTCTCCAGCTTACTTGTAAGCTCCTTTCAAGTACTGGAAGTTAGCTGTAAGATCTCCTCAGAGCCTTCTGTTCTCCAGGCTGAACAGACCCAACTCTTTCAGCCTGTCCTCATAGGAAAGGTGCTCCAGCCCTCGGATCATCTTTGTAACCTCCTCTGGACCTGTTCCAACAGTTCTGTATCCTTCTTATGTTGGAGATTCCAAAACTGGACTCAGTACTATAGATGGGGTCTCACAAGAGAGGATTAGAGGGGCAGAATCACTTCCCTCACCCTGCTGGCAGCCCAGGATATGATTGGCCCTCTGGGCTGTGAGCGCACATTGCCAGCTCACATCGAGCTTCTCATTGACCTGGACTCCTAAGTCCTTCTCTGCAGGGCAGCTCTCAATCACATCACCCCCACCCTGTACTGAAATCAGAGATTGCCCCAACCCAGGTGTAGGAACTTGCACATGGCCTTGTTGAACCTTATGAGGTTCTCACAGGCCAAATTATCCAGTCTGTCCAGGTCCCTCTGGATAACATCCTGTCCTTCCGGTGTGGCAACTACACCACTCAGTGTGGTGTCATCTGCAAACTTGCTGAGGGTGCACTCAATCCTGCTGTCAATATCATTGATGAAGGTATTAAACAACACCAGTCCCAGTACAGACCCCTGAAGGACACCACTTATCATGGATATTCATCTGGACTTTGTCCCATTAACTACTACTCTTTGAATACTACCATTGAACCAGCTTCTTATCCACTGAATAGTCTACCCATCAAATCCATGTCTCTCCAATTTAGAGAGAAGGATATTGTGGGAGACATGTCAAAGGCTTTACAGAAGTCTAGACAGATCTCATCCATCAGTTTACCTGTGTCCACTGCTGCAGTTACCCCATCATAGCCACTATGTTGGTCATACAGGATTTGCCATTGGACGGCATTTGGTGAAATTTCTGCCACAACAAGCATCAGAGCTACTTACTTTTTTGTGCAGGGATACTTTTGGAAAATAAAAGAAGACAAAGGTGTTCCTGCAAGGAGGAGGAAAGGGGAGCCTGGAGCAGAAAGACTTCCGTGACTTGCATGTGCCAGTGCCACAAGTTCCAGGTGATTGGCTCCCCATATACTGGGAAGAGAAGTGAGCTGCCAGCCCCCGGCTCCCAGAAGGAGATGACTGGTGCAAGCCCCAGTGCCACTGCTCTGCATTTCGCTCTCACCCAAGACTCTCTCCAGTCTCCCTTTTTTCAGCTTTATGAAAACTCCGTGATCCTGCCGCATGAAAGTGCGCTCTGTTTTGCAGTGGAGCTGTGGGGGTTAGATTTTACAGCCCCAAAATTACTTCATGATAATCCAGAGCACACATCACAGCCCAGAAACCACATGGGAGCCATACTGGTAAAGGAAGCTGAGAGTTGCTGAAGTAGCCAAACTGAAATTTATAACCGTGACCTGGACCTTGTCAGGCCTTTACGACACCGTGTAAAGTGAATTGCTGCTTAGTCACCAATTTGCTTGGCAAGATTGGCTGGATTAGGAAATACATAAAAGGTCAGACAGTAGGAGTTTGTCTAGACATCCTATTTTGGATCATATGCCCTACACGTTTCTGTGACAACCCCTGAAAAACATTTATATTTTAGCAATATTTTTGAGGTCTCCTTTTCTGTAATGAGCTACCAAAGCTTTTGTGAGCAAAATAAACTTGTTTCTCCACCATCTGTGGCCTGGTGGCTGCCCAGCTACACCCTTTCATGAGGCAAAGACGAGCCACCTTGGCCACTCAGCTGTCTGGCTGCCAGAGCACCAGCACCACTGGCTTCTTTACAAAGGCAAAGTCCATTCCCACTCAGGCAGCCAATGACCTGTGGTCCTGCCATCAGTGCGAGAGCCAAGAGACAAGGACCACACACTTCCCTACCGCTGCCAGACTCTGCCTTTCACCAGCCCAAGTTCTGTGCTAACCTTTTCAGTAGCAGAGGGATGGAGGAATGCGGAAGAAATAGATACTACCACAGATTCTCTGCTTGCAAGCAGCACTCCAAGGTCTGTGAATAAAGCGGCACCATGGCTTGCCACCTGCATCCAAATCCACCTGGATTTGAGCTGGGCTGCTTGGAAGTTTTAACAAAAACCAGTGCAAAAAAAAAACCAAACCTGAAGTTTTATAGCAAGGGGAAAACCAGTCAGTCAGGCATAAACAGGCCCCATAGCCATATTTTTAACTTCTGTGGCGTTGTTGTTGTTTACTCCCTCCCATCCCATCCCTCTTGCAAATGAAAAGTGATAACAATTTCAAATTCAGAGCTCTGGCATTCTTCCTCTTAGTTTTTAAACTTGAGGGTGGGGAAACTGCAGGAATTTCAATGACATTAATTGGATTTGGGTGGGCTTTCCAGGTTGAATCAAATAGATGCCAACTTAAACTAAATAGAATGTAGCAAGAAAGATTTTATGAAAACCAAGGGCAGATTTACTTTGTCTACTCAAGTAAAAATTAATGAATAAATAAACATTCCAGACAATATTTTGACCAGGTTCATTAAAGTAAGCTCATGCTTTAACTTTATGATTCCTATAATCTGATACCTAGAAAACTGGCTTTTTAATTCAATCCTAAAAGAGCTGGCATTTATTATGAGTGGCCAGTTTTCTTTCCTTTTCCTTATAATTATCTTCTGGATAAACAGTACTGTGAAAGGGATTTTGCATCGCCGTTTGCTGACATAGCTAACACCTGGAGCCATGGTGGTGCTAATTCTGTGGTGCAGCAGACCTCTCAAAGTATCACAAACCTTCTTTGGTCAGTACTCTTCCTCACTCACCTCCAAACCCTTCAGAAAAGCCGATATCATTATCCCCACTCTGCAGATGTGGAACAGCTGGAAGAAAGCCGGGTTTAGAGAAATAAGCAGACAGTTTTGAGGAGGTGTGGGCTATTTGTTTGCAGCTTCCCTGACACTCTAGTGGTGAGAGTGCTGTTTCTGACACCAATGACATTTCATATGTGTGTTGAGAATGTCTGTAATTAGTTTACTTTGTAAACTTAACTGCAAAACACTGTACTGAGTTATAGCTAGGGTAGACTGAGTTGCTGATCCAAGCAATATTTTCAAAGTAAGAGCAAAGAATAATAGCTACTGTGCTGATACCCTTTGAATTTGAAACCTAATGCTCCAGCACTTCCCAGGCAAAATGTGTCAACACGCATTCATTGTTTCTGGCACAGGCAGAGGGACATGAATTTGGGGAGTGTAGGAACACCCCCAGGGATGAGAGTACGTGTGCTGATATATGTACTTGCATGTATTATATTCTACACTCTAAAATAACATCAGGCAGATGCATATTTCATAGCCTACCTGTTCACCACGGCTCCTAGATGACAGCCTGTGAGTCAAATAATGTGAAACTGAAATGCACAGTGAAAGGAAAGTTCCAGGTTTGACCAACCAAACACCTCACTGGTTCTAAATTATTTTCAGCCAGCTCCCTTTGGTCATACATCCTTGGTGATTTACCTATAAAATGAGCCTTTATTAAATGTTTTGAAATCTATGTTTATAAGAAGGCTATAGAACCACATCAGATATTTCTGAATTCCAGCACAAATCTGTTATCTATTATTATTATTACTATTATGCCAACAGCCATGTTTAGGCAAAGAAGCATTGCCATACAATTTGCCAAAAGAGTAACAGTTCTCTGCCCTAAGGAGCTTACAGTCCAAAGGCAATTTTGGCAGGAGTTTCAAAGGTGCTGTATACCCACAGTTTACAGTGACTTCAATAAGACCCTTTAAGTACAATGACAACTTTGAAAATCATGCTAAATATAAATAATTCCTTCTTTTCCCCTTCTTTGATATCTGGAAGTCACTCGTAACTTTTTAATTACAAATATATTATCAAGAATTATTGTTTGACTTTCTTAGTACCATCACTCCCTTTCAGGACTGATCTTCCTTTGCTTGATAGACTCTTCTTCTGCAACATAAGATGTGCCTTACTGTCCCCCTAGGGATAGCTAACCACCACCAGGGAATATCCTACTACATGTAGCAGCTGTTGGAATGAATGACATTCTTATTTTTATAGATGAATACGACCAGAAGGTTGTCCATGACTTGTAAATGGTAAGTTTCACTAATGCTTACAAATATAAGAGGAGAGGACATGGGATATTTTAGATCTCTGTTAATATGTAGATGCCTTAGGGCACAGGAAAGGAGGTTTTCATAGGTGCTTGTGCATAGCAGGGAGAATACTTAAAGTAGTTTTTAAAAATAGGTTTCCTGGAAAGCTAATACCTTCAAAATGCTAGGGCAATAAAATCTGTAGCAAAATATATCATTACACTTGGAATTTAAGCAACTGACACACAGCTTATGATGTTTTCCACTATTCATAAAGCTAGCTGGATGTGGGATATGCGCTACTCATTGAGGATGACCTCTGATCTCACCATGCTCCCTAATAAATAGTGCAATGCAGTATATATTTCTAAAGTGAGGTAAAGAGAATTGGTAGATTATGCCTAGACTAGGAGGAAAGGTTTTTTAATTTTTCTGGGGACGTTGATGATGTTGCTATCACTTTGCTCTAGGACTCCATAGTCTTCACTCATTTACTTTGAAGTTAGGCTATGAAATATAAGAATTTTTATGAAGTAGAAAAGCAAGTGAAAAGATAAGTCTGTTGGTGCAATATAGGTACTAAGGAGAACAGAGAGGCAGTGCAGAACATGTGAAAGACTTGAAAATTAAGAAACCAATTAATTCTATGTACACAAGAGGAAAAGGTAATTTTAATCACACCCAGCTCTTACTTAATGCATTTCTCTTGCAGATCTCAAAGTACCTTAGAAAACCCATGGCTATCTAACGCTGCAAGGGTCAGAGAGCTTCACGAACAAATCAATATGATTTCAAATGAAGTCCTCCTTTATTGAGGGTTAACCCGTTTATATAGGGCAAGAAGGCCAAAAACATCAGGTAGACTCTCATAGGTCACTGCCCTAGCAACCAGCCTCTCATGGCAACCGCCCAACCCACATATCTTTGTTGCTAGGTTGCAAATCTTTGCTCCCCCAACTTCAGATTACTTTATTAACATAACACAACATAGTGATCCAAACTCTCAGCCCCGCCCTGCCAGGGTACTTAAGGAAACAATCCCAACAGCTATCACTACCAGATTTATGGATGGGGCAACTGAGGAACAGATAGGGAACTTCACATGCTCAAGGCTGCCCACACTAGCCAGAAGTAGCACTAATACCCCACCACTGCAATGCTGAATCTATTAGATCATATTAACTACAAATGCTGATTCAGCTGAAATCCATGCAAAAGCATTGTTGAATTACCACCAGTACTGGCATGCAAACTACATGTCTCAAAACATGCTGTGAAAACGGCCTGTTCCCTCTGACCTGGACATCCTAACTCAAACTTGCCATGAGACTCAAAAAGGCAATAGACTCTTTTGATGACCTGCTCAGCTCTTCCTCCTTTGCAGGTGGGCAGAGGCAAAAGCCTTTGCCTCTGCTCCAAACTTTCCACCCATCTTGCCCTAGAGAGCTTCCGTTTACCTTCACGAAAACTTCTAGATCATCCTCCTACGTGTTTCCTTGGTGCCTGGCATCCTGCCAGAGCTACATTCTTCCGTAATCTCCTTTTCACCTTTGCATTGTCCACATACATGCATTAGTAACAGTAACTGTAGTTAAGCATTATCTTATTTTGATAACAGTTTTCTAGAAGATAAAATAAGAAATCTACTGCTTTATTTGAGGTTGCTTGTCTCCCTTGCCAAGTCCTCACCTTCTTCTCTACTCCTTTCTTGTGTCTTTTTCAGTGTCTGTTTTCCCTCCACATAATTTCCCTTCTTAGTGGATATTGTGCAGTATTAATAGTTTTTCTTCTTATTTCACTCTGCCTTTTTCTGCCTCCCACATTTTGTTTCTGTTTGTGACCTCCATCCATCTCCTTCTGTCTCTTTCCCACATTCCTCCTTTTCTATCTCATTTGTCCCACTCTTCTCAGACAGAAAGAGAGTAATTGTATTGGAAGGTTTGGGGAGTTTCAGAGCAAGAGCATGAGCAAAAGTTGGTCAGACAAAGCAAAGCATCTGCATTCAGTGGTTTCTCAGCTATTTTTCATCTACCTTCTGCTTAGTCTGAGCATATGGAAGAAGGCACAGCTGCCACATCTGCTAAGAGTCGCTCTGTAATCATAAGGGATTAAGAGGTGATACAGCCATCCAAAATCTAGAGAGCCCATACCTTTTCATTCTGTTTGCACAGCTGGAGCACTTTCCTTAGACATTTAGAAAAAAGTCTGAGGCAGGAGCTACGATAGGGATAACTCATTAAATATTTGCAAAACCCCTCAAATCAGGCCAGTTATGTGGCTGAAGTAGAAGAACAGCAAGGTCAGCAATGTTATTTAATACAGTGAAACAGACAAACTCATACAAAATTCCATGTGTTTACAACACAGCTTTGGTGATGGTCTTCTACATACTTAGGATACTGCCCAGTCAGTATCACAAAAATAGTATTTAATGAAAAACAGAGAGGAAACTTGTGTTTTTAACTGCCCAATCTGATTCAATGGTATTAAGAAGAAAATTTGTACAATTGCCTGCCTTCACACCTAGTTGTCAGTCTATGCAGAAGGGTGTATATGGCACAGTGTGAATGTTTTTCAGGAGAATGGTTACACCAACACTGGAAACAGTGTTCAAGGAATATAAACAACTCAAAGTGTGCCTATTTTGCAGGCAGAGCTTATATGACCAAATGATTCACCTGCTCCCCAGGACTGATGCCTTGAGCCCTGAGGCTTATTCCCTGCCCAGCCTGCCCCTCTGCCTGCAGAAATGGCCATCACGGGAAGGCTGCAGAGGCAGATGGTCCTTATACCACCAGCCTTTCAATCACTGTTCTGTGCAGATGTGGTCTCAGTGGGGACAGATGTTTAAATTGTCCAGGGTCCTGCCTACCCTAACTGCTATCATTGTTACTGCCAGTGGAAACACTGTAGACCAAAAAAAAATTTTCATATAAGTTGACTCTTGCTTAAAAGCTTACTGCTTTCAGGTGTTTCTGACTGAAGCCTGTCAAGGTGTAGGAGGGAAGCCCCAAATGGTTTACTGGGAGCTGGGAAGCACCAACTTGCATTAAATATCTGTGGCCAGATTTAAATATTCTTAGAGGTTTTATTTTTAACCATTACAGTAAGTAAGAGATCTCGAGTGGTTGTTTGGAGGATAAGTAAATGAACTGTTAGTAATATAATTTCAGCTATGTACTTGGCTTCATAATTTCTCTGTCAGTTCTTCATCAAGCCACAGAAACCAAACCTTAATTATTGTCTCTTCCTCAGAACAACACAAACGATTTTGGAGTTCTCTCCTTGACAAGCTGCCAACAGTGTGTTATCATATAAACAGGTTCTCACAAGACTTTTTAAAAGCTGCATATCATCACAAGCTGCTTTCTGGTAAGAAATAGTTTCTCTACAGAAACAGTAGTTACCTATGAGGTATAAATTTCTAAACGATGATTGCAGAGTTTGGATGGTGATGTAAGGGCTGCAGTGAAGGCAGTAACTTTCTGAGAGTGCCTGCCCAGTATTCCTCATCGCTGAGGAATGGCTAAATAGTCCATAAATTGCAAGTTGATTAGCTGGAGGAGAATTCAGCTCCAAATTATCTCCCCCAAATGCACATACTGGAATGAGACATCTAACCAAGTTACTATGATGTGTTGGCAATCCTCCAGCCCACCCCCAACCCAACATTTTTACATTCTGTTCTTGAATAAAAATGCTTACTCTTTTTCTTCTTTCTTTTCTTCTTTCTCAAATTTTCTTTTTTCCATTCTCTCCTCTAACAATTTTTTCAATGGGTCTGCATGCTGTCTACGCTGCGTCACTAAACAGATCACTTCATAAAAGCTTCATAAGGGAAACTGCCCGTTCTGACTGGTGAGGTGAATCTTTGGACATCAAAACCTTGTTTAAGCCAATAATACTTCTCTTCCCCGACACATATACAGATTTAGCATCTGCTTCCTATTAATATCCTGCTAAGTTGTAGGTCATTTGGACTGCTGCTTCTGCTGATACACTGCCATAAAGTTGAGCGATCTGTAATACGCTCAAAGGTTGGTTCTGTAGATAACCTCAGTGCAGTAGAAACATACTTGTATACAGTTTGCTATCTTATAAAATGGTTCCACCAGTGGAATTAAGATGACCACCTCAGGTCTGCTGGATTTAGCTGTTACAAATCAAGGTAATTTGTCTCTTACAATTAGACAGAATATGCCCTTTCAGAGTTATGTTACTTTCAGTACTAAAAAATAAAAAAAACCAAACCAAAACAAACAAACNATATAATTTCAGCTATGTACTTGGCTTCATAATTTCTCTGTCAGTTCTTCATCAAGCCACAGAAACCAAACCTTAATTATTGTCTCTTCCTCAGAACAACACAAACGATTTTGGAGTTCTCTCCTTGACAAGCTGCCAACAGTGTGTTATCATATAAACAGGTTCTCACAAGACTTTTTAAAAGCTGCATATCATCACAAGCTGCTTTCTGGTAAGAAATAGTTTCTCTACAGAAACAGTAGTTACCTATGAGGTATAAATTTCTAAACGATGATTGCAGAGTTTGGATGGTGATGTAAGGGCTGCAGTGAAGGCAGTAACTTTCTGAGAGTGCCTGCCCAGTATTCCTCATCGCTGAGGAATGGCTAAATAGTCCATAAATTGCAAGTTGATTAGCTGGAGGAGAATTCAGCTCCAAATTATCTCCCCCAAATGCACATACTGGAATGAGACATCTAACCAAGTTACTATGATGTGTTGGCAATCCTCCAGCCCACCCCCAACCCAACATTTTTACATTCTGTTCTTGAATAAAAATGCTTACTCTTTTTCTTCTTTCTTTTCTTCTTTCTCAAATTTTCTTTTTTCCATTCTCTCCTCTAACAATTTTTTCAATGGGTCTGCATGCTGTCTACGCTGCGTCACTAAACAGATCACTTCATAAAAGCTTCATAAGGGAAACTGCCCGTTCTGACTGGTGAGGTGAATCTTTGGACATCAAAACCTTGTTTAAGCCAATAATACTTCTCTTCCCCGACACATATACAGATTTAGCATCTGCTTCCTATTAATATCCTGCTAAGTTGTAGGTCATTTGGACTGCTGCTTCTGCTGATACACTGCCATAAAGTTGAGCGATCTGTAATACGCTCAAAGGTTGGTTCTGTAGATAACCTCAGTGCAGTAGAAACATACTTGTATACAGTTTGCTATCTTATAAAATGGTTCCACCAGTGGAATTAAGATGACCACCTCAGGTCTGCTGGATTTAGCTGTTACAAATCAAGGTAATTTGTCTCTTACAATTAGACAGAATATGCCCTTTCAGAGTTATGTTACTTTCAGTACTAAAAAATAAAAAAAACCAAAACAAAACAAACAAACAAACAAAAAAACCCAACAAACTGAGCAGTTAACTGCTGCTTTCAGGAGAAAAGAATTGTGCTCGCATTTATACCTGAAACCTTTCCAATTAAGGTTTCTGCTTAACAGTTAATCCCATTCATAATTAGGCTTGACAAACCCCTGGTATATCTTTCTGAGCTATTACACGACCAAAGTCATAGATTGGGAGGGATACAGAAGGTAAAAGTAAGTGGGCTATGCAACGGATAATCACAGATAAATAAATACAGACAAAGGAGTGAGTGCGTGGGCAAGTTGTCTTGTGGATATCTCACTAGTACACTTTGTCAGTCAGAAGATGGGGAGTACCTCCTGCCATCCATTCCCTGGTGCTGGACTTGAGACAAGGCAGGTCAAAGTCCCATTGATGATTCCAGGAATAGCCTTGCAGACCACAGAGGCTTGCAGATCACAGAGCACAGGGTTTCCCTCAGCTTAAGACACTAAGACATTTCAGGCTTCCAGTTCAGTACGCCACTTCTTAATGCTGAAGAGAATCATACTGGGCAGTTCATGCTCTTTAGGAATGTCTCTGTAATTGCATAAGTACACAGCCTAAAACTGATGAACTAAAACATGGTGCCTAATATTTAGTCAGTTAAAATAAATGATCTGCATTCTGCCCCAGTTTTGAACATTTCTTTTTTAAACAGGCTTGGGAGACTAAACAGTGTTGTAGTAATAGAAGTCTTATATCCAGCCATATGTATTACCAAGAGAAAAGCAAAGAAGATAGTGCTGCTGTGTCTGCATCCTCTGAAATCTCTTCATGCACATGTATTCTGCCACTGTTGGGCTATGTCAACATATGTTAACTAGCAAACTTTAGAAAGATCAATTTTATTAATAATTTCATGTATACATACTCAGGCCTGAAGCACTGTCCTGATTTGTTCACTTCACCCATACTTGGCATTTGTAAAACTGATACAAGCTGATTAAGAAGCAGTATGAAATGACTCTAGCTTCTTCAAGAACAAATTTAATATCCATTTCCAGTAATGGAAATGTGTGGTCAGTTAGGCATTTTTTGTTTTGCTGTTTTTAAAAAGAATTATACAAGCCAAGGATCATTTTAGTAACGCGGCAGGGGCCAGCGAACTTCACGAACACATCAATATGATTTCAGATGAAGTCCTTTATTCAGGGTCCACTAGTTGTTTATATAGGACAAGTAGGCCAAAACATCAGGTAAACATTGTTTGGTCACTTCTGCCCTTGCAACTAGCCCCTCCTGGCAACCGCCCATCCCACATCTTCCTGCCGCCAGCCCAAAAACTCCCGCCACCATCTGCAAGTTACTTCATTAACATAACACAACAATGTCATTAAAAACTTCTGTGATTTTCCCACTCTGCCCTGCCAGGGCATTTAAACAATTAGCAACATTTTAGAATGCAGCTGGCGCCGACTTCCAGGTATAAGGTGCAGTGAATGAAGACCATGCTGGCACACCTACTAACTCTAAGTAGCTTTGTTCATGTGAACTGCTAATTTCTGTTTACAGGATCAAGCTCTTCATCAGCCTCCAAGTCATTCTGCTCAGGTTTTCACAAGTGACTAGGGGCATTTTATTTTAGAAGAGGTGTGATAGTTTCAGCAAAAATCCTCCCAAAACCCTCACAGTGTCCACAGCCCCCCTTCCTTCCACCCCCCCCCCCCNAGCAAAATCACCACTGGCATTCCACACCGCTCTCAGAGTCCAACAACACTTCACTGAGCTTGACTCCTACACACACCAGCAGACCGACACAGACCAGACCTTCACAACACACAAACACTGGAGACAAGAGAGAAGGAAGAAGGAGAGGGAGCCGGAAGAGGAGTGTCCGACCCCCCAACGCACCCTGATTTATGTAGAAAAATTGCATGGAATACTGGGAGATGTAGTTCTTCCTCAGCCACAACCTGGCTATTCTGAAGGGGCCAAAATCAAACCATTACAAGAGGAAAATAATAGTAATGGAAAGTCTAAAAAATTACTTGGAGGGCAACTCCTTTTGGTTTACCACCTGAAATGGCCTTGGCTCATTTGTTCTTCCTTCTTTTTTTTTTTTTTTGAGTATAATTTTTCTTGATGTTTGGCTTTCCACAGAAATTATCTCCTTTGTTTCATGGGTTTATGTGTGGTTTTGAATGAATGAAGGAGCAAGAGTTTAAAAAATGCATGAGTTAGAGAAGGATACAGGACCAAATATTATTACAATATGTTTTGCCAGATATCTGCATTCAAAGATATTTTTTAACAGAGTTGTTGTATTTTCTTGAAAAATACTATGTATTAGTATGTAGCTCTACAAGATTCTTTACACTAAAATATTTCAAATTGATTTCACCTAAGAATTCACTGGTTGTATAGACTTCTAATAAAATGGGCCAACAGAAGTGACCACTGATTTATTGTAGGTTGGGTTTGAGTCCTAATTACGATGCAGGTAAGTGGGAAATGCTTCGGGAAGAGCTGAGTTAGGTTTTCAAGACAATACGAAAGCATGATTTCTGGTATTGCTGCCTCATAGATTTTCATTGATAACCTGGTGAGCATGACTAGGATGGTACAGTAGTGGGAAGAGAGGAGGAATTCTTGTCTCATTTCTCTTAAATCAAGAGGTAACATGGGGGGGATTTCAAGTTGTTATCATGAAGACATGGTTTGCTGGGAAAACATTTTCATCCATGATCTAAACTTAGAGCCAAAATTAAAAACTTTTAAAGTAAAGAACAAAAAAATCCCTTGGAAGCCTATCAAATGTTTTCTTGGAACCAAGACTGTGAATTAGGTTTCTATTTTGTTCCACTGAAGGTAATGAATAATATTTAATAACCTCCTTATGTTATTACTTGCCTATCTCTGGAGGGTTTACCCTGACTTGTCAGTGTGGGTAATGGATGTCAGAAAAGGTGCTAGGCTGTTTGTATAGACCTTGGTGAAGATTTTACCAGCCTCGTTCCAGAGTGATATGAGTCTTTACGAAGTGTATGATTTTACAGCTTCTTTGGAAAAACAGTCATTCTTGCATTTAGGACAGATAGAAGAAATAATTTGGAAGGCTGTCTATGAGATGAACACGGGGATAAGACCTTTCTTTAACTGGTAGGGAAGTTTAATCTAGATAGATTTCCCCTTATTAAGATGGGGTCCCATGTCAGAAGGGTTAGCCACTGCCCACCATCAGGGCAGGAAAGCCTCAGCCCTTTCTTCAGCATTTCATTTCATCTCCTGTCACCCTGTGCTATATGCACTGGCCATTGATCGTTCAGGAGCCAGTGGTAGAGCCATGGTTGTACAGAAGAGCATTAGTTAAGTGCCCAGTCCCAGACAGCTTAAAGTCACTCACTCAGCAGCTGTGCAACCAAAATTGTCAAAGCTCCCTCTTTCCAAACTTATAAATAAAACCAATGTCAAATACCCCACCTCTGCTATTGAAATGGTTGCCTGTAATACAAACAAATGGTAGTGTAAACCACAAAGCAAATCTCAGCCTCAGTTATCCCTCTTCTGAAATTTCATTTTTATTTACAGCAAGCTGAATAAAAGCTGTTCAAGTTAAAATAAATTGTCATGATGATTAAGTGGCACATCCCATGTTTTTTTCCTTTTGTCCATTGTCTGCAAGTGAGAAAATGCATAGATTCTTTGGATACTCCAAATGGTGTATCTTGTCTCACTGTGAGGTTTCTGGGCAGTACATGTGAGAATATGGACAATTCCTGTTCCTTTGAACACTTTCATCCTATGAATTAGGGCTACTTTCTGATTTTTTTTTTAATTAAAAAAATGCTGAAAAGCAGTAGCAAACTGTAACTGTTTTGCCCTTGTTTAGACAGGACTTATTGCTGCACTGGGGCCTTCTGATCTGTCATCATATCCCACAAACTTCTATTTTTCATCTAAATTCTCTAGAGGATGCTCTGCATTTCACCGTGTTATGTTTTACTTACGTTGACATTAAAACATCTACTGTTTCAGCTCCCCAGGTTTTGTGGCTGACCCCTTCACTGCAAGTGAAGGAAGCACTGTTTTAAGCCTCTCTTTTGTCAGTGTCTCTATGTATTCCCCTCCAAGATTCACCCAGCCCTGTATTAGAGGAATTTGTCTGGGTTCACTTATTTTTGTCCTTTTTATTTTAGGCAGAATTTACACGAGAATTTTCTAGTTTTGTTGCTCAGCAGCTCCACTTCTCCAGAGCTGTCCTCACCACCCCACTGGCGGGAGGTCACTCAGATGCCACAAGGTCTGAAGACAAAACAACCAGAGTTTCTCCTTTCTGCAAAAAGTTCTCTTGACTGGTTGGGTCAGGAAGAGGCAGTGAGAGCTAAGCATGTTGCCATTGAGTATTAAGGATCCTGTAGTTAGAATATAACTGCATTCTTAGATGTGCAGCTATCCATGTATCTCACAAAGCAAGGTACAAGTACAGTGTTGCTCCAAATATCACTGGTGACTGCATAGAAAGATCCAGTTGAGCCCAGGACTTTACAGAAAATTTAGTAACTGGCTTTTTTATGTCTATCTAGGTTGAATAGACGCCTGATAAGAAAATGGAACGGTGGGGAGAGGAAAGCCTTTTCCATAGGTTTTCGTTCAGTGGTTGCTGGCCATATAGTTCAAGCCACCTACATTTGGCTGGCAGCTCCCCTGACTCACCCACTCCCAGTGCCACTTTCACTACTGTGTCACCTCCCAATTCCCTCCCCTGCTCTAACACAGCCCATGTGCTGCAGCTGATGGGGAATTGAGAGGTCCTTCATGAACCTGTAAACACCTCTTTGATTTTGACCTCTCCTCATGGGGGGTGACTCCACCAACCTGCTTGCCACAGGCCTCCTTCCATCCAGTCACACGCTGCTCTCCTCCTCTTCCAGCCTCCTCCACCTCAATGGGCAAAGGAGAAAAAGGGCTTGAATGAACTGACACATTAGAAACTTCCTTCTGGCAGTACATCAAATATTTCTTAAAAGCTTTGAAAAGCTTCCTGAAAATACAAGTGTTAAAACACATGATGGGGATGTCAAATTGACATAGATCACTGAGGTCAGGTTATTGAGCCTACATCTTTCCCTCAGCCAATCTATTTCCCTATAGCCATTTTAAATTAGAGCAGGGACAGCAAAGTGTTTTTTGGAAATCTTTCACTGCCAGCTGTCACTTTTATCTGCCAGATTGGGCCGAACCAAGGCTAAATCATGACACCAAAATAATATAGCTCCTCTGCTGTGATATGACTAATTATACAGATGCTTCTTCTGATCCATGCTTACTCAGTGCAGAAAAGGGTTCCATGCTGTAGCCATAAGGATTAACATTTCTTGGCACAAGAGGACATGTGGAAGTCACTGGTGTATGGATTTCCCATTACTAACTAAGGCTAGAAGTACATTTCCTGTGAAGTGAGAGGAATGGCATAAATTCCTCATGTTAAATAAGACTTTGATTCTTGTAGCTATAAACTTGCATTTCAGTTTACAGAAGAGAGAATATCAGTATTCGTTTGTATTACAGTAGTGCTGAATAACCTCCCTGAAGAGAGGAGCTCATACATATGCGCCAAATAAGAAAGACAATTCCTTAGCTACGGAGTGTGAATCATCAGCAACTGAGAAGGTTAAACAGGAGATCAAAACAGACAAAAAAATAGGTAAACACTGGAAAACAGAGAAATAAAAACCAGTTGATTGTGGAAAAAAATATGCAATTTACAAACCAGATAAGGATTGAATCTTTCTACTTTCTTGATGGTATAAACTTGGAGAGGTGCACAAATGTGGAAATTTGTTCTTCCGTTGCAAGAGTTATAGGTCTTAAGGGACACCTGCAGTCTCTGGGATGCCCAGTGGGGATGGCAAGGAGACACCCTGGAAAACCCTTACTGCTGCTGTGCCAATTGGGAGCACAGAGCACTACTCTTTTGGTCTTGCAAACTCATTTCACAAGGAGCTTCCTTCCAAGACTGTGTTGTGCTCACAGCACTCCATCCAGGGAGCACCCTGCTTCTGTAACTTACAATGAAGAGACTGGTTTTGCAACATGGTTTAAGCACTGATCCCCTCCTTTGCTGACCTTCCTTTTCTAGTCTCTAGAGAACTCTTATGGCTCAGTCTTAAGGTGCACTGAGCCAGCCCTCAGATTCCAGATGTGCAAGTGGCTGCACTGCTGAGTTTGTTACACAGTTCAGTGGACTGCACAGCTTGGGAGACCTAATTCATAGTAGTTCTTTGGCTACACCCTTATGTTCAAATTACATGAATCAGGTCTTGAAAAAATCATGGTACTCATTTCATGATGGTGAGATTATATAAAACCAAACATGTGTTTCTTTTTATTTGCTTTTTGAATTTATTTCAGTTTTAGATGACTCTCAGATCAGCATTCAAAGCTCTTCCCCATGCCCACAAGGGCTGCAAGGAGATGTAAATCCAGGACCTGGAGTTTTAATTAAAAAACTGAATACTGAGAGATTTGTAGTTAAATCAGGAGTACTGGCAGCCTCAAAATCACAATTTACTTGGCTTCGCACATCCTGGCTTTAGACCAGTGCTACCTGGTGGTATCTTCGGTGTTGAGCAGACGACTTGGGAAAAGAAATATAGGGTGGAATTGTGTGTCCCTGTTGAAAAGCGTAGGTCACATCACATTACTCCCATATCCTTTGAACATACAATGCTATTCAGAGAAGATTTCTTTCTGACAAGTCTACTTTTCTGGCCCAATACTTATTGTCTCTGCATTGCAAAGAACCCATCTAATATTTAAACTGCCATGAACTTTGGTGTGATTCTGGGGAGCTTGATCCAAACTGGGTAAAGAAAGAGTAAAATTGGTTTTCTTCTGTAGCTCTGAGAGGTGAAGAAGAATAAGGCTTGTAGTAAAATGATAGTAAAAAGAAAATGCTCCAAATCGAAAGTCCTACTTCTCTTTGGACAGACTTCTCTACTCAGAGAAACTGAGAGCACTGGAAGTCTCAGTGATCTGGATCCATCACAGGAGTAAGACAGATTAGCTTGTGAATCTTACTCTTGAGGTTTTGTGCAAGTGAACATTCATCCATTAAATATAGCCTAACTGGAAAATTGAATTTATGTAAAGCAAATTAATTTGGTCAGACAAGTTTCCTGGAAATTAGAAATGATTTCAAACTGCACCATTGGAAGCCATTATTTAAACAGTTCTAACTCTAGCCTAGTTGATCATCATCTCATCTTCCCCCTTACTGCCAATCCATTAAAGATTTGGCCTTTGCAAGTGCATTATTAAAGACTGGAGAAAACTGCAAAATGCATATTTGGAACCAGTTTTGGCTTTTGGAAACCCTGATGTACTCAAATACTTAAACTCTCCTTGCTGAATACTCTTCACAAATTTGAGGTTTCTGATGTTAGTCTGAGCTTGGAGTCTGTTGACACAAAAATATGAGACCTTCACTTCATTCTATCTTTGCTGGTAAAGTCTTGTGAACAGTGGGTAGACCATGAACTCCTGCCTCTAACACAGTGAACTTTGTATATTTTGAAGTTTTTGGAGTGATGCTGAAACTAATGATGAAAAAAAATTAAGTACAATCTTAATTTGTGTACAAAGACTGTAATAAATTCACATGAGGAAAGCAACCTAATTTGAAGATGGAGGTTGGGGATTTTTTTCCCGAGGTCATTTCAATAATTGGTTAGAAAATCAGCCCTGATTAAGGAATGTTTTTATTTGTTTTAACTATGTCCTACTTAATGGAGATGTAATCATGTGAAACAATTATATTAAGGTAATTATATTTTAATAAACATATGCTTGGTGCTTCAGTCTGGAAATAGAGCTTGTACCCTGAGCCAATTAAGAGCTGTGAAACAAATACGAGACAATTGATTGCAGTTTGTAGAGTACATTTATTAAACCAGTAACAAATAATCTATTAATCTTTCTCTAAACTTCAACAACATAAAAGAGTTCCTCACCTCAAATTCAGTTGCATTAAATAATCTCACATGAACAAAATAAGATGCCAGAATTGCATGTCTGGGTATGATTTATAGCATTAATTAGCTGCTTTTGTATGATGAAGGGTATAATTAAACTCCAGTAGCAGCATGTGGTCAGACCAAACGGCTTGGCAGAGAGCTGATCCCTGGAAGATGGTTCACAGAGAAAAGGGTTTGTGTTGCTAGTGGCACCAGCAGGTTGACAGGACAGCCTGGTCCCTGGACAGGCTCCTTCCTATCTTTATCACACACAAAGAAAATATATGCGTTCATGAAGAACAAGGCAAGCCAGAGGGTACTATGTATGCCCAGCGAGCAAAGCACAATAACCTGTGTTAGAATAGAAACATTTCATAAAAGCCTTCTGACCAAGACTAGAACTACTGCAAGTCAAAATTGCAAAGGGAAGCTGTCAACTCACAAATGACATTACTTTTGGAATATGCTTTACTTGTGATGCTGGTGTTAACAAGCTGAATGATAGAAGGAAAGGTTTGTGTATTTTCCTTTGGCTTCCTTTCCTTCTCAGACCCTTTTTCTGCAAACAGGAAAAGGTTCTCCCTGATGCTTTTATTTCTGAAGAAAAAAAGGAAACGCATTTAAAAATCTGTAATATTGTGAATTTATAGGCTATCCAGAGAAATGGGAAAGCCAAAGTCACTTGAGATAGATGTCATTTCAGAAACAGCTTTGTATATTTGCTTTCTGTTGGATAGGATCTCTCAATAGCCAAGGATCATCTAGCAAGGCCCCACAATGAAGCCCTCTGAATCTGCTAGAGCAACAGTGTGCATGGATAGCCAAGGTTTGTATGTAAAGCTACCACTGAGCTTATTTGCAATCTATCTGCTCAAGGAGATGATTTCTTTTTTAACTCCTTACAGGGACACACTGCTGCTATTGCTTTTGGTACTTTCAAGCTTTTAGTTCATTACCATAGATTATCTCTTTCAAGTGGCAGGAAGAAACAAATAGACTGAGTTAGTTGTTAGTGAATCATAAGCTTTTGGTTTTTTTGAGAAAAAAATGAAACAATGTTTTCTTGGTCTGACATATCAATAGAAACATAACTGTCTCTCTATATATGCAAGCCAATACTTTTTCACTGGTAGGATCATCACAAGTAATGAATTTAAATTTCAAATTATTTATTTATACTGGTTGTCTGTCTTCACTTTTTTCCCTCTCTAAATACACATACGTTTGCCTGTTTGATTTCTTTCACTCTGTGTAATGCTACATGGTCTTCAATTCCTCAGTTAACATTCTTGGCATATTTTAAGGTGGCCAAAGGTATACATCAGCAGATACAAAGCTGATTTGTAATAATCAACACTACTGGCTCAATAATGTATGCAACTTGTCTGTGAACTGTATTTGGTATATCATAGAGATTATCAGGGTGCTTCTTTTATGCCTACGTGCCATTGAAACTAACAGGGGCTGCTGGAAGAGCAGCTAGGGATCCAGAATTTGTGTCCACCATGGACACAAATATTAATTTATGCTTGAAAGGGTAGTAAGCAAAGCTGAAAAGCTACATCATGGGGGTTTTTTGACTACTAAAAAAAAGTATGATTTGTATTGCTTAGTTGAAAACCTAGATTTTGGAAGATTGCTGAATAGTTTTAAACCCTCTTTTAAGAGATGGAGGTAGAGGCAGCTGCTGAAGAGTTTTAGAGGGACATCTCACACAGAGATTTCAGATCCTCTCTGAGGAAAGCTCTATGAAAAGGTAGACATGCATGTAGGCTGTACTGATCTGTTGTTCCATATCGCTTTTCTCTTGTTTTTGAAAAACTTGGGTTTAGAAAGTTAGTTTGGTTTTCTGGCTGCCATTGTCATGGTGCTTGTAACCACAGACACTGACGGCAGAGTCAGATTTCTGTGTAATGAGAAAGGAGTACAAGCTGCAGCCTTGCCTGCTGCCACCTCAAAGGGGCTGATGTAGGTTAAGGTCTGAGCTGTAAGGCAGCTGTAAGGCAGGAAGGGTAAGAGCAGCAGCTAGCCAATGAGCTGTGACCAAGGTTCTCTTAATCATAGCCTTAAGTTACTACCCAAATGTCTTCTGGTATGAGCTACTGGTGCCTTGTGCAAGGAAATGGTTTTGTTAAAAATTGTGGGTTTGAATGGGTAGCCAAAAAACTCTATAGCACTATATCCAACAAAGACCAGAAAGCTTCAGGCGGTCTCACCCTCTGGCTCTGTATTGAGGCTGGTAGGTCTCCACTAGTGCGCTTTCATCCCACTCGTGGTACATGAGATAATATTGAACTTCATAGCCTCAAAGTTTATTAACCATTCAGCAAGCTTAAAGACATTACCATAATACAACCTTCACAGAATCATAGAATCATAAAATAACCTAGTTGGAAGAGACCTACTGGATCATCGAGTCCAACTGTTCATATCAAACACTAAATCATGACCCTCTGTACGTCGTCCACCTGTCCCTTAAACACCTCAAGGGAAGGTGAATCAACCACCTCCCTGGGCAGCCTGTTCCAGTGCCCAGTGACCCTTTCTGTGGATTTTTTTTTCCTAATGCCTCGCCTAGATCTCCCCTGGCGGAGCGTGAGGCCATTCCCTCTCCCCCTGTCCCCTGTCACTTGGGAGAAGAGGCCAGCAACCTCCTCTCTACAACCTCCCTTCAGGTAGTTATAGAGAGCAATGAGATCTCCCCTCAGCCTCCTCTTCTCAAGGTTAAACAAAGCTCCCTCAGCCACTCCTCATAAGGCCTGTTCTCCAGCCCCTTCACCAGCTTTGTTGCTCTTCTCTGGACTCACTCCAGAGCCTCAACATCCTGCTTGTGGTGAGGGGCACAGAAATGAACACAGTATTCAAGGAGTGGTCTCACCAGTGCCGAGTACAGAGGGAGAATAACCTCCCTGGATCTACTGGTCACACCATTTCTGATAGAAGCCAAGATTCCATTGGCCTTCTTGGCCACCTGGGCACACTGCTGGCTCATGTTCAGTTGGCTGTCGACCAACACCCCCAGGTCCCTCTACTCCAGGCAGCTCTCCAGACTGACTTCTCGCAGTCTGTAGCTCTGTACAGGGTTGTTGTGCCCCAAGTGCAGGACCCGGCATTTGGCCTTGTTAAACCTCATGCCATTGGACTCTGCCCAGTGGTCCAGCCTGTTCTGGTCCCTTTGCAGAGCCTCCCTACCTTCCAGCAGATCCACACTTCCACACAGCTTAGTGTCGTCTGCAAACTTGCTAAGGGTGCACTCAATGCCTTCATGCAGGTCATTGATGAAGACATTGAACAGGGCTGGACCCAGCACTGAGCCCTGGGGAACCCCACTTGTAGCTGGCCTCCAGCTGGATTTAATGCCATTTACCACCACTCTCTGGGCTTGGTCATCCAACCAGTTTTCCACCCAGGAGAGTGTGTGCCTGTCCAGGCCAGTTCAAATTCAAATAATAATTCAAATTATAATTAAATTATAATATTCAAATTATAATGAGCAATCTAATCCAAGTTATCTGTCATTTATGAATCAACATTGTCGATTCAATCGTTGGTAAATAAGAACCCTACTTCTGTTTTAAGGATTGGAAGCAAGTCACTCTTGATTGAAAGCCATAAGACATATATTTCAATCAATCTCACAGTGAAATCCTCTCTGAAATGTGAGTTCTGGTGCCCTGCTACATAGAGTTTCCATCTTCTGAACCATCAAGGCTAAAAGCTGTCATGGGAAGCCTCCCTTGATAAGTCAGGAGCAACAAAGCCTCAGCTCATGGAAACTTAAAACAGAAAGCAAGAGTGGTGTTTAAAGTGTGCCTTTAAAGACTGGTCTTTTCCCCCCTTGCACAAAAGTTCTAATGTATTTTAGTCAGGCAGCTACACAGGCACTTTAGCCCAACAAAATTTTAAACATAATTGTAAAGCTGTAGACAATCAGAATTTTATTCCGAGGTCTGTCCAACCAGTCATAAGAAACAGCTTGATTTTAAACAGTCCCCAGCCCCTCTGACTACAAAACAAGCTAAAAACAAGTCCACTTGTAGTTTCTACTATCCGATAAGTTCAAGTTCAAACCATGTGGTCAAGATTTCTGAAGTCTTGGCTTTAGCATCTCATGTGATTTGCTTCCAGGAAGAGGAATTCTTAGCACAAAAACTTGCTAATATCTTACAAAAAAGGTAACAAATCAACCTAGAGACAACCAGAATCAATGGCTGCTTTCTTATTTCTCAGAAGTTCAAGCTTGTAACATGGAACAAAATCTCACCCTGCCTGTTGGGATGCTGAAGGGCAAATCATTTGGGTGGTGAGTTGTACAGACTCTGCAATGATAAATGCAATAATTTACTATACCCATTTAGTGTTCATATTTTGCTACATCACATTTCAGTTCCAGAAATTCTGACACTTTGTCTTAATTTGGACTGGTCCTTTTATGTCACTTTAACCACTCTTATTATTTATGTCAGATGCATGCTGTGCTCTCTACCTGAAATACAGACAATTGCCACAGTGTTCTACATTTTTGTTTTTAATTCAATTCCAAATACCTTTAATAAGGCTGCTGATCTCATCCCAGTGCAGTAAACTCCTTGATATGAAACATCATTGGAAGAAAGTTTTTTGTCTGAGAGCCATTCATATATATGAACTGCTGCAACCAATTAAAACATTAAGGAATCTACAGTTAAATAAATATCAGTGAAAATGTAAGAAGAGAGTGTTAGTTTTCTGCCAGTTTTATGGAAAGTCAATCAGTATGCCAAAGTCCAATTACAGGGAATGTTTTTCGATTATGAAATAAAATTATAAGAAATGGAGAAGTAAATGAGAATGTTATAGGCTTTTGCTCCTGGCATAATGAATTGATAAAGAGGAACCACTATTAAGTAGTAAAGATTAAATTCTACTGTGAGTTGAATCTCTTTAAATCTAGAAAAATTTCATAGATGTCACAGAAATAACACTGGACATAAAAGTAAGAAACAGGGAGAGCTCTCACCCTGACAAGCCAAAATTTGTTGTCCCTTTTGGCCTAAGGTTCACCTCCCCTGCCTATTTAGTGCAGTTCAGGGGCTAGTTTGGAAGCCAATGCCCCCAGTTAATAAGGAACAGCAAGATAAAGGGCAGCATTTTAATCCCCACTCAGATACTTTGGGATGTCTGAACAACGCAGCAACTTCTTTCTTTAGCTGTGTATTTCAAAAAGAGTGAGAAGGAAGATTCATTTTGGGGCATATAGTCTCTTTGGCTTTATGCTTCTGTATTTTCTGTTTTCTTGCAGATAATCTGCCAGCAAACCCTGTCTGCATCATGCATGGGACTGCCGTGTCACCCTGTCCTGTCTACCTGCAAGTGCTGTTTACCTCGTCAGCACATGAAAGTGCTGTTTAATATCCAAGCTGTGCACCTCTAGTGCTGCCAAGTGTGCTTGGTAAAACCTACTGAGCCATTCATTTAAATACTTGTTAAACAGGAAACTACTACTGGAAAGTTTAGTGCTGTTTTATATTTAAACAAATAGTGGGAACAGGCATGAGTGTCATTTTGCAATACAGTGGAAAATGTGAATGACTTGCCTTATCCCACAAACACCCCCTTGAAAACAAACCTGAAAAGCTCTTAAGTATCCTTCTGAAATCTGTAAGCTTTTGCATTGATAACAGCAGCACAGGGGTTAATTTGCATAATTCTTTCACTGCAAATGTAGGCATTTAGGAAAAGTGGTGCGCACAATAGTGTAGCATTGGTGTTTCCCTTGTGATTGAAGGAAAGTAGTTATTAAGGTCAACCATCCTTATTTTTGGCTCACGGCAGCCCCTTTCAACATGAACACTTCTAAGGAGTGTACTTAAGGTCAAGAAAGTTGCATATTTTGTGAGCAAAGTAAACAAGGGAAGCGAGATATGTTGATATGTTGAATACCTCCTTATGTTAGCTTTGGAATATTAAGGTTTAAGATTGTGATTTCGCTTCTGTCTCCTGCAGACTTGAGTATCAGTATAGCCAGGGATGCCAGCAAGGTCAGCTGCATCTGTGGTGCCTCCAGAAAGTTTGAGGGGAGCAGGGGGGTGCCAGGTTACAGAGGTGTGGGAAGCTCAGAGATGCAGCCAAGGTGCATATGGGTGGGGTCTTTAGGACCTTCAGATGTCCTGGGACAGCACTGCTTCTCACTTGGCATTTTTTGTTCTGCAGGAGTTTTTTTTATTCCTCTGGTCTCTTTGTTAATGTTTTGATGGGTTGTCCATCTGTAGAAAGTGGATGAACTCTTGGAAGAAATTAGACCTTTTCCTCCTCTGTCATCCAGTGATGGTGCGATAGCTATCACAGCAACAGTGTCTCTTTTACCCACTTACTCCTTAACAGTGAGAGTCACAGCAGTTTACGCAGCTGATGGTGCACACCAAACTTCACATCACAGGCAGGAGAGCTTTCCT
The DNA here is from genome assembly GCA_013389865.1 of Piaya cayana. Classification (NCBI taxonomy): domain Eukaryota; kingdom Metazoa; phylum Chordata; class Aves; order Cuculiformes; family Coccyzidae; genus Piaya; species Piaya cayana. The sequence goes on along the minus strand of WAAB01011808.1, from coordinate 18,381 downwards.
GAGAATCCATTTGGAAACATGTATTAGACTACCACAGAGGCACGCATTAAGGTGAGAGATTAGATTTTACCCTAGTGACCAGAATGGCTGGCAGCCCTAGTCAGCTTCCCAGATATAGCACAATATTTTTCTAGTGGTCATCACACTTCATTCTTCATGTTTTCCTATTTGCCTCTCTCATTTCAAGTTGAGGAGTCACATGTAGGCTATATATTGCTTTTAACAGAAAAAAAAAGCACTATATGTGTGTGTATATATAATGCATTATTTTATAAATTACACAATTAACATTTTATTTCTTATTTATAATGTATGCTCCAGAAATGAAGATGATTATTGATGGTCCAATGCAAAAAAATATTTTAAATTCTAATCCATTTATCATGACTTTTTCTAATAATTTTCTTTCTGAGCTTAGGCACGTACTGGCTCAAATAATTTGAAAGAACACCCATTTTCTTTGGTCTTAAAAGCTTTCTCTACTTAACATTTAATATATTCTTCTCTGCTGGTGTGTTAGACTGAGCTCAGAAAGGCATTGCAAACTACAGGCTGAGTTATTTCTCCTGTGAATGCCTGAAAGCACAAAAAATATTTTTCTGGTCTTGAAAATCTGGCCAGAAAAGCATGCAAAGTTATTATCTGTGCAGTGGGCAAGACGTTAGAAATCATGTCCTTGATCATGTAGCATCTGTAGCTGCTGGCAGCATGCTTCCTCCTGGCTGCCTGAGCAAGTGCTGATCCCTCTTCCCTGTGGAGCCCACCCTGATCCCAAGATAGGCAGGTGAGGTAATGCAGCTGCATTTTGTGATTGCAACCCAAGAGGGTGGTGGGTTTAGGTTCTTTTTTGTAAGATTGTGCCAAAACAGAAAATCAGAATTAGTGCATACAAAACACATCTAAACAATGGAACACACAAATTAGAGTACCCACCCACAATGCCTAATATATAACCAGTTAGTCATGCCCAGAGCCTAGTGTGAGAAATCTGTGTAGGTGGGTTCTATTTAATTTTTTATTTTTGATTGCCGTTGTGTTTCTCTCTAGCTAATAATTGTTGTGCTCTGAACCAATAAATATAAGGATCTGAGTCTTCCAACACATCCAAGTGTTAAATCTTCATTTATTAGACTTAAAATCTGATCCCTGTGGAAATGTAAATTAAGTATGTTTTAGGACCCTGAGCCCCTTGGTTCACATTTGAGTTCAGGGATTAAAAGTACCATTCTGAACCACTGGGATGAACCCGAGTTAGCAGTGACAAAACCAGTCACCATTAGCAATTTATTTTTTCACAGAAAGGGTCATTGGGCATTGGAACAGGCTGCCCAGGGAGGTGGTTGATTCACCTTCCCTGCAGGTGTTTAAGGCACGGGTGGACAAGGTGCTGAGGGTTTAGTGTTTGATAGGAATGGTTGGACTCGATGATCCGGTGGGTCTCTTCCAAGCTGGTTGCTCTATGATTCTATATTCAAATATTGATGCATAATGCAAAATTACGCAAACAGCAATAGTGTTCTGCGGATAAAAGGACGCATTGCAAACATCATCAGCAGTACTGGCTTCTTTCTTATTAGTCTCAGTAAAGATGCCAAAGGTTTCAAATGTGTGGAGTCTGAGCTGTCTTCTCATGCCCAGCAATGGTCCCTCCAGGACAGGGTTGGGGCTAACTGGCAGGTCAGCACCAGGAAGAATGCTATGCTGCTCCCTTCTCTCTGATCACCCTCTGATAAACAAGAAGCCCAACCTGTGGAGATATAAACTTGACACTTTTTCTGTGTGCTGCACTTAGCAAACCAAAATAATGAAAGAGCTTCTAGAAGGCTAAGCTGTTTGAAAATGCAATTTGTCTTGTACTGATTTCATTTTAATTATACTGAGAAACAGATTTTCTAAGCTCCATAATAATAAATATTTTTACATTATTTAAAGCAAATTAGTTTTCTAAACAGTCTTTGAGGGCCTCAAAGAGTTGTAATTGCCACTGGGTGTCTTAATGCCACAGACATCTGAGGATTTCCAGAACATGAGAAAGGACCTTGGCTGTAATTTACTAGCCATGAGTATTGCTTGATGTCATTGTTGCAAGAAAGCAATGCCACCTCTACTTATTTTTGTTACCAGCATCAATAGGAAAGTAATTACAATGTTTTAGGACAGCAAGGTACTTATGATTTTTTTTTTTTTTTGTCCTTAATCTACTGCTTCTACAGGGCTTCCACTTCATTTTTACCCTTTCTTATTGACTTCTAATATTTCCACACCTATTGCCTCCATCTCTAAGTCAGTATCATCCTCACCTTTGATCTGAATGTCTCCTCTTTTTCCTTATTGTTGTTTAGGGTGTTCTACTAGTGTTGTTTACCTATTGCACTCAGTGTTGTCCATAGGCAATAAGGTGACTTATTGTGACCCGTCCTCACCTTATGACAAGCCACAAAAATCAATACTTTCCCACATCAGTTGGAGCCATCCTTACTTTCTGATCTTACTTAATTGTTCATCTGACCATTAACAAGGTCGTAAAAAGCAATGCATAAAAAAGATTTATTTCTAAAGTTATTCTAAAAGTACAGTTGCTTTCTCAATTACCACTTCTTACAGGAAACGTCAGTGAATGGATTGGAGTTGCTCAATCTATAGTTAGAGCAATGCAGTATTCAATGAGAACTGGAAAGTTCTGTTTTCTGACCTATGGAAATGCTCAGGCAAGATACACAGACAGTGTTTAGGACCCTTGCAGCTCATGATTAAGATACTGGTGAGAACAGTCCAGCTTACCTGCTGGTATGGCAAATGTTCAATAGTATGAGTACATAGACCCAAACACACTGAGAAATGCACATTAGAGGGAAATCTTTATTCAGCCTCTTGGATTTGTGCAGCTTTCCTTTCTTCCACCCACAGCCAGGGCTGACTAGTGCTTCCATGCAGAGTCTCCGTAAGTCATGGTCTAGACTCAGCAGTTTTGGAATGGACTATGGATCATCCTCTACTGCCTAGTCCAAAGCAGGCACCACAGCAAGGAACTTGAATGCTGGGACTTTCAGTTCTCCATGAGATTTTGGTATTCCAGAAGTATTAAAATTCTCCCAAACTGGATGTCTTGCATAGCCATTGCTTTCTGCATCTTCAAATATTTTTCTTCAGAGCATGAGAGTTCAACGGAAATCTGATAAATTATTACAAGTTATGGAAGTTCCCTTTCATAGAGATACATCTCACAGCCAGTTTAAACCACTTTCTGCAAATGGTAAATGCAATATCTTCCCTTATTCCACTCTAAATGTTGCATGTTTTTCAAGTCATTTGTTGAAAAGAAGTGTCACTTGAAGGAAGAGGAACACTTGGCAACTTTTCTCTCAGGCCATGATAGACAGTTCTTCTGTGCACTCATGCAGCTGGTTTACTCATGACCTGCTATGTTCCACACATTCAAAGCTCTGTCTGTTGTAAAAGTAGGAAAGTAATATTTCTATTGTACTGATTTTTTTTTTATTAACTATTATTTGCTTGGAGAGGAGAAATTGGTAGTGCAATTAGAAAGGCGGGAACAAAACCCCTTGTATTACTACGTATAGAATCATAAAATCACAGAATCACCAGTTTGGAAAAGACCTCTTGGATCATCTAGTTCAACCACTCCCAACAAACACTAAACCATGTCCCCGAGTAAGTTGTCTACCCATCTTTTAAACACCTCCAGGGAAGGTGAATCAACCACCTCCCTGGGCAGCCTGTTCCAATGCCCAGTGACCCTTTCTGTGAAAAACTTCCTCCTAATCTCCAGCCTNGGTCTCACCAGTGCCAAGTACAGAGGGAGAATAACCTCCCTGGATCTACTGGTCACATCAGTTCTAATAGAAGCCAAGATTCCATTGGCCTTCTTGGCCACCTGGGCACACTGCTGGCTCATGTTCAGTCACTGTCAACCGACACCCCCAGGTCCTTTTCCTCCAGGCAGCTTTCCAGTCAGACTTCTCCCAGTCTGTATCTCTGCATAGGGTTGTTGTGCCCCAAGTGCAGGACCCGGCATTTGGCCTTGTTAAACCTCATGCTATTGGCATCAGCCCAGCAGTCCAGATAGAGTCTACAAGTAGCTCCATTCTTATTAGCTGTCCTCTTAGTAATCTCCCCATCTTGTGCACGGAGGAATGATTGCAGACACCTGCTCCTCTGAAAACAGCAAGTAATTTAGCTTTCATGGTAATTATAAGGAGCACCTCAGTCACTAAGTGGGGATGTACAGTCCCAAGACTCAGTCTCATATGGAGCACAGTTCACAGTTCTCCTTAAAATAAGGTGATAAGTTTAATACACAGTGTATTAGAAGAAAATTTTAAAAGTATCTTTTTTCCCCCATATCTGATGTTTTCAAACTTACTGCAGGAGAAAATGCAGTGGATACGCATCAATGAGATCATGGAGTGTTACCAAACTGTTCCAGTTACATGTTCAGACACTACAAATACAACAGTAAACGGCGGTGTTGCCAGTGATACACAGGGAAACAGAGTAGGTCTGATATTTGCAAACCACATTCCACTTTCAATCGGCTCAGTGTCATTACTGAGGTTTGGAAGTGGTATGTCACCTGAATAATGCTCTCTCAGGGTCCAGCCTGCAGGAATGGAATAACTCTGATGCTGGTGTAATGTCACACATGCAAACACTAGTGAGACACAGAGTCCCAAGCCCAGGTTTGGCAATTTGTGTTGCTAAGGCTATGGGACCACCAAATACTTCCCATACCAGTTCACTGGCAGCAGAATAGATGTCACTGGTGTTTCAGTCATTTTAATATTTTGCCACTGTCCTCTGTCACTTTCTGTCACAGCTAGTCCTGCAAAAAGGAACCTCCTACTACTCTGGTCATCTTCTGTTTGTGTCCAGAGAGGAGACATTTATTATGACATGTGGAAAGGGTTGGGATGAGAAAGAGTCTCTGCTTCACATCTGTAGGAAGAATACCCAAGGCCACTGAAACAGCTTCCTTTGTAGGTGGGAAGGACTGACATCCCCAGGGCAAGAATGGGACTAAATAAGGAAAAGGTTCAAACTGAGGTGGGAATCAGCCAGTGAGAAGGTTTGGTGACCATTGTCATTAAAGTGCAGACTAAGAGAAAAATCCCATCTGCTTTGGGATCCCAAATAAACATTTCACATCAGGCAGCCACGTTTACCCACATTTGTCCCTTGTTTCTTACAACATCTCAAAAATTTTAGAAAACACAATATCTTGTAGGGGTTTCACTGATAAAAATATTTATATCCTGTTACTAACTAAACTGAACTAAACTTCCTACTGTCTCTTCCACAATCAAAGTGAGAATATGAAACAAATCACAGATACTTCCTGGAAATTTTAGTTCATAATTTGCCCTGAGCTGCACTTTGTTTTTCATTGGCTACTTCCATGTGGCTTCTTCTAGACCATGACTCTCAGGTGGTGGTGAAACATTTTGGATAGAACACTATGGAAGTTGTATTCTTATAATTTTTTTTGTTGTTGTTGTCTGTCTGTTTTCATGCTGCTGCTTTCCAGAATTATTATTCTAAAAATAAAAAATGATGATTTGAGAGAAATGACAATTTGTGTAACCACTGAAGATTGTAAGCTTCCTACTTGGACAGAGCTCACATTCTTCATATTCAGTGGAAATTTATTTAATCATGCAATATAGGCTCATATGTGCAAAGAAATGTAAATACGAGCTTGATTCTGCAATTAGGGCAAAACTCTCACTGGCCTGAGATGAATTTAATCCTATAGAAAAACTGCAGGATTTTATTCTGTGTGTGAGAGGCATACAATAGCCCTTTCTTCTTCCCATTTAATTAAAACTAACACAGTGGTCTGTGTTCCTTCTATTTGCCCTTTCCTTTACTGGAACTCAGATTTTTATGTATTTTTCAATGGAAATACTTTAAACAACCCAAAGTAGGTCTCCAATATGTTACTGATCCTCTAAGAAGTATCAATCTCAGATAAAGCAGCACTGCATAGAAACAGTTGCTGAATTAACAACAACAACAAAAAGATGGTACCCTATTTGTCGTCTATGTAGCAAGTGGTGCATGATTTATTATTAGCCAACCAAGTACAAGAGGAGGTCATCCTCCCAAGGAGTGTCAGGCTATGGGCTGGAGGGATGTACAACCTCTACTCCTGGAGACATTTTTCTTGCACTATGTTATGGTGACCAAAGTGCTCCAGAAATGTGAAGAAGAGTTTCTTCCTGCCACAGCCCTACTAAAACTGGTTTTCTCACACAAACTCATAACAGCACTTCATGTTAGGGTGACTGTGTGCAAGGAGGAGCATCAAAGTGAGATTTTTGTGCTATACTATTTCCTCCTGTGCACCACAGAGGAGAATCAGTCCATCCCCACATTAGATAAATTTGGCTTATTATAATTCCTTTTTACATTTGTGGTAAACTTCCCACAGATTTAAGGGGATGTGGATCAAGCATGAGAGACACAAGAATCTGGAACAAGCAGTAATGTGATCATACATTTTTTGTGTTTGTTTGTATGCATGTATGCACAAACCAGCAGAGAGGATTGATAGTGACAGTAAATTATCTCAAGCTTTACTGACAGATGAAATGTAGAAGAAGTAGAACCTTGTGGTGAATGAGTGTTATTGAAAACTCTAAGACAGGCAGAACGGAAGAAAACACAAATGCAGGAAAACTAAGTCTTTATCTGTGTGATTACTGAGTAAGTGTTAAAAACAACCATGGAGCAATAGAGACCAGAGCTGACACAAAGCTGAGGAGCAAAACCAACAGAGGTATAGACAAACATGATGAAAACACACACTCTGACATCTATTATTAGATCTGTAGGCAAGACCACCTAGAAGGCCAGAGTGAAGGACTCATCAAGGCTGCATCTTGTGCTGGAAAGCATTATGGCTGGAGATATGCTGCTTGCTGTAGAAATATAGCTATTTTGAACACTAATAATAGTGTTTCTTTCCCATAAGTATAAAGCAGGAATTGTTTCCCATGTAGAACTACTTAATTTACTAGACTGGCCTGCTGTAACCCCCAAAAATAGAGTTATAAGGTCATTTCATTCACTTCAGTATTAAACTATCTTGATGAGCCAATAAAAAAATTTTGAGCTATATTTTCTCACAGCTTAAAAACATCATATTTTCTTTTCAAGTCATTGTTATGACCTCCAGTACAGATAAGAGCTTTCCCCAATGGAGATAAACCAACTTTGTTAAATCATGCATCTCATCATTATTTAAACAGGACATTTTGACAGAGAAGGAGATTCTGCCTTTTCTCCCAGTGGCAAAGACTGTATCTGACAAAAAAGTAATCCTCTTTTCCTTTCTGTGTTTCAAAAATATGTCTATTGTCAGCCCAGTTTGTTTATTTATTTATTTCACTGGGAGGAGGAAGAATTTAAGAAGTTCAGTTGGGAAAATTGAAACTATTATAACTTGTTTATAAACAGTCTGTTGACAACTGGCCATGTTTAAATTTCATGAATAATCCTAATATGTCATAGATGACATACAAGGGCATGTGTGGAGACTACCAAACCTGTGCTACTGTTGCCCTTTCTTCTTGAGACGGTTGATGAACCTTTTGTTGGTTTCTTGTGATTTTTGAATGCAGATTTATGGACATCTTGCCTCTCTCTAAAGAAGAGAACAAAATGCAGTCAGTGGAGCACCAAACTTATTGCTAATCTGATGTTTTGAAAGTTTAATGAGAGTTTTAAACATGGGTCATTCTTGATGCCTGGTAATAAAGTACTCCAGGCTGGGCTCTATATGGTTAAAATGAATGACACTCAGCATGGGTGCATGGCAAAGGATGAGGCAGAGGTGAATATTTCCAGCATTCTCAAGTGTGTATTACTCAGCAATGGCTTATCCTAGAGTCTCACATTGGCTCTCTGAAGCATCAGACTATCAGTTTCATGGGCAGTTTGTCACTGTGCTAACTTCTCCATTTCCAGATTCAAAAAGGAAATGCGTGTGACATATGTATCTAGCAGCTTTGTCTAGCAATATTAAGTATAAGATTTTAAGAACAGCGTTTTATAACACAGAGCTATTACTTTTATATTTGTTTCATTATAAGTATTGAGGATTTAATCCAACATTGAACATTAGCTTCCCAGTCAATGCTGATCTCCATGCTGCTGCAATACAAATGCTAATTTAAAGCTAGCTCAGATGCTGCTGTGCTACGCCAGAAATCCATAGACAGGTTAAGTGACTGGCAGTTTTTCATGCAGGAATGGAACTGCATCACGCACTCTATAACTAACCTTTTAACATCAGTATTGCTTTTGCCATTGGCTTCTGCTAACACTGGGACACTGGATTAGACAAAAAAATCTTGTCAATTGTCTAAGAAAGGAACAACAGGCATTCTGAAGAGCTGAGTAAAAGGATTTTCAGTTTAAAAAGACACGGCAATATTTGAAGTAACTTCTGGGTTTGTGCATCAGTGCTTAGTATCATGTTAGTATAATGTTGCAGAAAAATGGGCAAAATGCACCAGCTAGGAGTCTATTACCACAACAGAGTGAACAAGAAAGGCCATTGAGATCTGGAGATCTGGGATGTTTTGTCTTTTTCTCTGCCATTAAATTATTGTGTGACCCCAAACAAGTCACTTCTCTGAGCTTTCTGCCTGAATATAGAATTGCAAACCCCTCATTTCATACATATAGAAAGGCATATAAAGGAATGCTATAGACAAAAATGATCATTACTTGAAGGTACTTTAAAGTGGCTATCCAGTTTGCTGCTGTGCAAGTTTAGTTGTTTCTGTCTCCCATACCAAAAAGCACCATTTCTATTTGATCAGAGGAGAAAATGTTTTCTCAGTATGACAGTCCTCGAATTTAATCAGTAGTTATTTTTCCCATTTTGTGTTAGTATTCCTTTAAAGTAAAGGGTAAGTTTTGTTTGTTTGCGCTTTGTATCCATCTCTTTTTATCAAAGTAACAGTTTGAGCTGGGGAAGGACTGCTCTGACTTGGGCAACCTAAAATGTTTTTCCATAACATGTGATTCCTTGAATCAGATGAAATCCTCCTGTTATTCCACAAAAGCTGGACCTGAAGTCACAGTCTGCACATGACAAATGTCCAGTCATATGGAGAGTTGTTCAGTTTTTCCTGAGTTTCACACATGTTGGGAAAACAGGATTTGCCTGTTTGGTGTCTTTGAAGGCAAAAGGATCTCCATGTCTGCCCCATTCCATCTGCAGTGCTCCTCAGGGTTGAACACATCTGACCTTTGCAGCAATAGTGCACCTGCATTGATACTGGGGCCTGTATCAGCCTGGAAAGAAGCCTCTTGGACACCAAACCAAATCATTTCTCATTGTAGTAGCTACCTCTCTTAATCCGTTTAATAAATTCATCAGTCTAAAATGGTCTTTGGCTGTTACAAAATGGTAAAGCAGTGCCTGGGCTGTAACTTTCAGACCAAAGAACTGAGTGTCCATAAGTTTCAACAGCAGGGAAGCAGCTAAAACACCAGTGTTTTAAAACTTTGCTTCAGAGAGCAGCTACTGCAGGGGTTTTGTACCCCAGAGAGTATCTGTGTCCAGCTACCACTTCCAACATGCAGGCATGTGAGGGATTAAAAGAGCAGGAGACACAGACCTAGGATCTAAATTGAACTTACCTTTAATTCACTGTGCTCCAGGGGTGGGAGTCTGAAGCACCTCTTCCCGAGTCTTCAAGTCATCTCTTCACCATCCAAACACCCCATTTATCAGAAGGCTTCATGTGTCTCTCAAGACCTTGACATAAGCAAAAGTTTATTGTCAAAGCCATTCGAAGTTGAATGAAGCCATTCCTCACTTTTTTAATAAATAGAGATACTGTTTATATGAATAAAAGTGAAAAGTACTTTCCCTGGGTACTTTTGAAGCTTCCAGAAATAGTCCTAACTCTGGGCCAAAGTTACTGTTGCTGAGCTTTCCCAGGAGATCATCAGTACATGGTACTGCTGTATGAAATAGTCTCACTGCCAGTTAAACTAGTGAGAAATCATGTTTTAGTGGTTTTGCAATAAATAAAATATTTTGTGGCCTGGCCCCTAATTCTTGGCTTATTTCTAAAGAAACAAAAGGCTGTTTCCATAGCTACACAAATAGGGAAATATCTTGTAAAAAATTAGACTGCAGTCTAAAACTGAAAAAAATCAGTTTTGCCCAGCGTTTAGCAGTGATTCAATCTTCAAATATAGAACTTTTTCTATTTGCAGTAAAACACTGTAGTGTTTGAAAAATATGTTTTCCTCTTGATCAAATTTGAGATGTATAGGTGTGCAGTTTTCGTATGAGTCACTGCAGAAACGCTGTATCACAGGACCTAAACCTCTCAGCTTCCAGTGGGGTTAGGCGGACAAGTCAAACAGAATTTTTTTTTTTTTCACTTTTTCACTTTTTTATTCTTTAGCTTGTTTCAGGAAGGGTTATATTTTGGACTTACTTCTACATTCCTTACCTACCTGAATAATTCCATAGGGCAACCAGATAACATAGTAAAAACTGCAACAATGAATCTTTTACTTTGACATATCAATACCAGTGAATAGAAAAACCATATATGTTTGGACAAACACTAAGGACAAAGGGACGCAGTCAGTAGTACCGGCATATTGTTCTCTTTAATGGGGAGATTATTTACAAAATAAGCAATTTTTAAGGCTGGCTATGCATAATGTTGAAGAAAATTAAGTAGATCAATATAGTATATCAGAAGGAAATCTGTCAGGCACCAGTGTCACTGCCATCAATTTGTTTTGAATGACATAAATTTCAGTAGTGGGGAGTCCTTGGTAAAACTACCAGTGTAAGGATTTAGTTTCAAATACCATAGTTATCAACCCTCTAAAAGTATAACTTTATGAATGCATGCATGCATATGAACACATAGCTATTTTGAAAGCAGGAATTTAATAAATTATTAACACATTCTAGTGTTTTAAGTTGTGACTTTAACATGTCAAGGTACAGTTCTGTGTATATGTAAGAAGCACAACAAGGGCAGAACAAGTGCTGCGTACTTCTCGCACCTTCTCAACATACAGCCTAAGATGACAGGAACCACCTCCTCCAAACTATCCAAATCTTCTGAAATACTTTTACACTTCAATTTTGCTTCATTAGAACCAGAATTTTGTTACGCTGTCATAGGTTCCTGTTTGTGCATTGGTATGAAGGTGCCGCTACACTTTGCTTGTCACTGAAGAGAAACCCCTTCTTGGGAGTAGAAATCTCCATCATTACTATCAGTTCCTGCCTTGTACAGTGGCCTAGGAAGTGTTTTCAACTCTATTGCTACTTTATATTCAGGACTCTCCTTCAGTAATATGCACCAGTGCTTTTTCTATTAGCACTGTGGAGGGTAAAATCTAGTATTATAGATGGGGTCACTTATACAATTCATCTATTGCCAACATACAGATGCTTGAATGTTCAACCATTTCTAGCACCCAAGAGAAAACACTGTTATAACTGGACTTTAAGTTAACTAGCTTAGGTCCTGTTTTTCCACAGGCCAGGTTTGGAATGAGCACTCAGCACTTGTCTCTTGTGTCCCATTGAGTTGGTACAGACATGTCTTATTGAAGCACAGTAATTAGATTTGCTCTTTAGTAGTTTGTAAGGTAAAACAGAGGTTCCACTTGGACGGATATGTCAAGCCTGCATCCCAGGTGCTAACTGTAAGAATAATTTAAGCTATTTCAGACACTGTAGGCTTGTTTATAAAGTGTGGTGAAGCCAGGTACACCTATACTAAGTTTTTTTATCAGCTCGTGAAAGAGAAAAGCCAGTCCACCTCTCAGATCATCTTTCTCCAAATCCTTAAGAAAAAAAAGTAAGCTTAAGCAGCATGTCTGGCAGTTCAGTGAAGTGAATTGCTGATCTGAGGCAGCTTTGGCAAACCTTGCCCCACAGGCCATCTTTCTATCAGCTGAGCTCCCAGCCAAGTGCTTCTGCTGATGGACGTCTGGTAGAACACTTTGAGGAGAGAGTCTGTATTCAGAGTTTTAAAGGTCAGCACCAATACCTTGAATCCTGCTGACAGCCAACACAGCTTGGAACGTGCTGGTGCTACATGCTGCCAACTTGAGCCCTGATTAATATATGACTGCTGCATTTCTGTCTTGCTTCAGACTCTAAATGCTCTTAAGCAATAGCGTAAAGCAGAGCATATCACAGGAGGCTAATGTTGAGGTGAAAAGATTGTGATAAAGCATAGCAAGTTCCATTTAGAGGGATATTTTTCTAGTCTAGGTAGATCACAAACTGTGGGATAAAAATTAAAATGTGTAAGCACCTTTTTGAATTACAGCACATGTGACGGCCACTAAGTGCATTGAGGTGATTAGACATTCTGGGGGTGAAACTTAATTTTTCTGCAACTACTCCGAGTTTCCTCTGCCTCCCTGCCTACGGTTTCTCACCCCTCCTTTTCAACCCAGTGTGAAAAGGATATTGATTCTCACTCCGGACAGCTAGTAAATGTTCTGTTTCATCTTTCCTGTCTGCAATATGTATAAACAGAGATTCTGTTTGGGTTTCATTAGCAGATTGCTGCTATTGTTCCAGACAAGTTAGACACTCAGAAAATAATGCATCAAGTCCACTCTAACAGACTTGCATGTTTCTCACAGCAGTAGATGAGTTGTATATCGAAATGTGCATCTCATGTTACATGCACCTTTTTTTGAATATAATGTCCCACTAAAGTTGGCTCAACTCCCATATTCATCAAAGGCCTCTGGCTTTTACAAGATAAATGAGGATTTAAATTCTAGAAAGCAATTTGCTGTGTTGCACAAAAATTAATGAAAATCTTGGTGCATCAACAGTGGTAGACAGAATGGTGGAAAAATATTTAGCTTTGGGACTAATTAATAAACCAGGGGATTTTAATGCATTGGGTAGAACTGAGCCAGAGATTAATTTGGCCCACATTACACATACTTTGTGTAATGAAAGATATTAAGTTCTGTTATAATACAGCATTGTAGGATTCCTACACATTCAACACAAGGTTGGATCAGCTTGCAGTTATTCAAAACTGAGCCCTTGGCAGACATGGTGGCAGAGGTATGCTCTATCACTTTTGCTTTGTGTTGAAATTTGTCCATGGTCTTATTTTTCTCTAAAATATACATTTTTTTGTCAGAATCCTCTGTCCTTTCTAATGAAGTGCAGTGTCTTGCCTTAGTGCTTTCAACAGAGCATTACACACAGGTGACATTTCAAGATTATGTAGGACGCCTAACTCCAGTTAATCATAACCCAAATGTTTGCAGAAAAATCTACATAATGCCAAGTTGTTGCAGAGGGTTTTTTGTGTGAGTGGGTAAAAAAGAAATATGCTCACTTGCCCTAGAGATCTGCCCCCTAGTGGCAACACACCCTAGCCAGGCTGGAAGAGGAGAGAAACAAAGGCAGAAGAGGCAAAGGTCAGTTTTCACAAAAGCAAAAGATGAAATGGTGGTATGGCTGTTGCATGGCATTAAGTAAGATCCCTTTGGTGTGTCTGTACTTACAAACTATGCGAGAAGCCTTACTGTGAAACTATCTGTGGCACTTTTTGTCCTGGGTCAGCTAACACTCTCCCAGACAATTCGTAAGTATGTTTTGGGGTATAAACACAGACTAGGAATCAGTCCCAGTAGCTAATTTGAAAGCAGACACCCTGTTTTGGCTGAAATCTTCCACCATCTGTATGGACATGAAATATGCCATGCCAGTCATTTCAGAGTGAGGAAATAGGCAACAGTCCATTTTATTACCATTTGCTATTAATATAACACAATTGTACACTAGTTATTCTATGGCTGTAGTAATAGGATGATTAGTATAGACGTAGTCTCAGAGACCATTTTACCTCACTTCATTCATTCTGTAATATAAGAATAACAACATTTGTCTACCCACTTGCCTAACAGGCATGTTGCAAGGATTTATGCTCTATCAATGGCAAAGCATTGAGGATTTGGGGACAGGAGGACAGGGCACTTGTTAAATAGGACTTATTACTTTTCATCTAACTTTGGCATTGCTTATAATTAAGTTAACAGCAGCATTTTGTGCCTAGCACCCAGTAATTTTTTTTCTGCTAATCAGTGAAAGGGAAAAGCCCTGGTTAAATTTATTAAGCTGCTGAACCACATCTACAAAACTGACTCCAAAACAAGGTTGTGGTATAGCGAGTTTGTCTTTATGAAGAATCTAACACGTAGACCATGAGCAGAGGGACAGGCACATACGTATTCCAACATACAGTAAGACCTGCTCATGTAAAGGTCACATAACAAATATTAGCTATACAAAATAACAAGTTGTCTATCCACTGTCCCTAGGGTCAATATTCTCCAAGACCTTATGAAATCAAGTTGGCAGTGTATGAAAGGTACGTTGTTTCTCCCACATGTCTCACGCAAAACTTCAGGAAATTGCATTCATGTTTCTTACACCAACACTCACAAATGAGATTCACCTTTTTCAGTGCAAGGACACTCAGAAAGACATATTAAAAATCTGCTATACTCATCCACTCTGAGATTCCACAGCATTAAGTATTGTCTGGAACAGCAAAACCAAGAATATTGGAAAAACACTAGGAAGAAGAAGAAGACGAGTGGGCAATTTGTCTACTGAGGATGGGAGAAATAGAAGAGGAGCGAGGCAGCAGGTCAGTCTCTGCAGACAGACCCAGGAGATGAGCCCTGATGTTGCCATGTGTCAGAGGGGTACAGAGCCTCTCCAGGAAAAAGCAGGCAGGAGGAACTCTAGCCAGAAAGTAGTGCCTGCCCCTGCCTTCTATTAAACCTGGGGGGAGAAAATATGAGAGGGTAAAGCACTAGAAAAGACATCTCAATTTTCTTGTCTCCTAAGCTGGAGTGCTTAAATGTGCTTTGGGCTTTGCAGTTTTTCGTTTCACCTCACCTTATATCTATCTCTACTAGGGCTTAAAGAAAGAGCAAGCTGAACACTCCCCTTTCCCCACTCCAACAGATATCACAAGTAAGTGGAAGAGTCCACTTGTGCAGAAGAGACTATACAGAGTAGAAAAGACAGGCAGTCTGTTACCTGTCCCTTCTTTCATCAGTTCAGGGAATTAATACTTCCATTATTTCAGTAATCATATTTTAACAAATCCCGTAATGTTGATATGGCCTTGTTCATGTTTTTATTTTGTTCTTTTAATCTAACCTCTTCAGGCAATTTTGATTGTCCAGTAGATTGGTTGTGTATATATCTTCACTAGAAAGCACTGTCTGGAAATAGTTATTGGTGTGGTCTAGCTCAGCTTAAGTGGTGTTTTGGTTGGTTTTTGCACTGAAGCAGACACAGAGTCCTCATTTTGCCTATGATGATCCTCAGACAAGGAGGAGATACTAACTTTAACTGCACCAGCTTGACTGGTGATGCGCATACACTTATTTTGCAGGAAAAAAAAGGTCTTTGCTATGTGAAGGTAGGTTAGCATATGGTAAGCATACACCCAATTGAAATCATTGTCCCATTCCAAGGACATGGGTAAAGTTTAGGTCTGGAACTGTCTAATGAAATTGTGTGTTTTGTTGTTTAGTTGGTTGGGGGAAGGGAAATGCTAACTTAGAAGAAAAAAAAAATCTTACTTAGTCAAACACTGGGGTTTCAATTTCAGGCAGGCACCTGGGGAATAATCTAAAGAAACTGGTTTATAATTGTTGTTTACTAATGCAAAGCTCTGAAACAAGTGCTGGGTGTTCAGACAATTGCTAACTACAACCTCACTGAAAAGAGGCTGAGCCACAAGATCTGAATTTGCACACCAAAGAAGGCCACCGAGAATGGACTGAAGAAAACTCAAGAAAAAAAAATGATGTGGTATTATTTCACTGTTTCATTGTAAAAGGCGGCTAAAAAGTCACTGCTGAAAATTAGCTTTGCCTGGTGAATTTTTGTCTTGCTCAGCCAAAGGTGAGTAGCACAGGACCTGAGTGACAGGAAGAGGAAGGTTTGAAAGATGACTCACTACCTTGTTTGGGAGCAGAGATGAGTCCTCTGTAATTATGAGGAATGTGAAATTAATACCTAGACAGCCTCATTGCTGCCTTTTAATAATAAATGAGTATTACTTCTGGTGGCATAACTCGGCATATTTGGTTCAGCTGTCCTATGTCTATGCTTTTCTCCTGGTGTTGGAAAGATGCTGCACAATCATCGTGTAGCCATAAGTGTTCTAAGCTTCTGTAATTCCTGCTTGTAACAGACACAGAAAGGAACAATCAGGCCTGACTGTGACTGCTGGTAAAGAAGAGATTCATGCCTTAAAGATTCTGAGTGCTTAGCTTAAATATAATTAAAACCAAGAATTTAAAGTGTTAAAAGTGACCTGATCCAGAAAGCAGAACAATTAGAAAGTTCTTTTCAAGGACCTGCCAGAAACTCTTGAGAAAATTAGAGGGTGACGTAGACAGATTGTCAGATAGTGTTATCTACCTTGTACCTACCTGTACTGGCCATAGGCAAAAGGTCAGTCTTCGGAGCTGTCAGCTTTAGTCACTAGTAATTGTTTAGAAAAAAATGATGTACTAGGGAAAAAAAAATTGGAAGAAATGCCTATGTTTCTTGCAGGTAATAGATGAATTTTCTGACTTACATATGCATCTTTATTTCCAGTGATTATTTTGTGTCTTAAACAATGCAAAATCACACATCTGAATAATCATCTGCACGGCTAGCCTCCTTGTCTAATTAATGCAGTTTCAGATCTAACTCTTCAGCATATAAAAATGTTTCCTTTAGGATGCACCTTCTCAAACCTCCTCCATAGACTAACCTCTGACTTAATGTCATTTTGGTTACTCGTCATAAAATGTAAGCAGTAGTCCAGATGACAAGGGCTTTCTATGACCACCATGTTTGTTAAATCTTTCTTTTTATAATTAAAAAAAATAAATAAAATTGTGCTTAAAAACTACCAGGGGTTTTCCTTGTCTAAGTATTGTAGCTTCTCTTACAAAGATATTTCAGCAACCACATAGAAAACTATTTAAAGAAAAAAGGAAACAGTACCTTTAAAGCAAGATGAAAACAAGTGTGATTGATCTGAACTTCTCTTTTTTTTTTTTTAATTCAAAAGCTCATCCTTCCCATTTTGTTCAGGAAAATGTGCCTCTGTGCAAAAGTATATTATGCCAAATTCGTTCTAAAAGTAGATCTCATCTGTAAATACTTCAGTGGGAGAAGACAATGACAAATCTTCTCCGTTACTCACCAGGACAGAGCTCTTGCTGATTGCCAGTGTACAGTCTCCTAAGCTATGACAATTCTGTTGGTTAAAGCCATATTTCCAGACTACCAGGTATCTGTTTCTGAATTTAATTTAATTTAGAATATTTACAGCTAGTGGATGAGAGTGGGTTTTCTCCTACTAGCATTTATGCTAGCAGAAAAGGTGGTAGGAAGTAGAAAAAGGAAACTTTAACTTTTTATTATTTAAAAGCAAAATTAAGGAAACACAATTAAGGAAAATAACCAGGGGAATATAACATTTAAAATTAACTAAAAGAAGCATATTTAGTAATATCTTTCAGTGAGAGTATAAAATCTACAGAATTGCTGTACATATCTCAGTATTGCATTTTTTGTGGTAATATTTTTAATAGGTTTTCTTATGGCTCAGTCTCTTTTATTGTCCAATCTTCACCATATAGGGCATAAACAGGGTAGTATAAAGGCACTGGCAGATAAAGACTAGATCTATAAAATACTTAGTTTAACTCAGTCAAAACATGGTTTTGGATCTGAAGTCTAGTCTGTCTAAAGATAGTTCTTGCATCCAAACACTTTCTCCCAAATCTCTCTTAAGAGGCGTAACTTGAAGGTACAAAGGGATTTGGATCTTTCCATCTTTATTGTTGGAAATGTTCCATTTCATATAAATTATTAACTACTACTGGTCTAGAAATTGAAGTAGAGGGAAAAGAGCACTGAAAGAAGACAGTTTGACTCCCTAACCCATTAGGTGGGAAATATAGCAGAGTTCAGAGTTCAAATACCTTCTCAAGTAAGTTCTTAATTACTGATATTAAGTTGAGCACCCCCCACAAGAGAGGATGAGAGAGATTTATTCCATATTAGCAAGTATGCAAGGACTCCCTCCTCAAAGGAATGGAGGGACCCATTTGCAGACCCGACCCGCTCCACAGAGAGGTCTGCTGCTTACCAGGGGCATCAGTGAAGGAGGTTGCTAGAAAACTTCCTTCCCTTGTCCATGAGACAGACTACTATCCTCTGATAGTAGTCCAAAATGGCAGTGATGACCTAGTGAAAAGAAGGGCTAAAGACATTAAAAAATACTTCAGGGC